>ML664060.1:1662601-1694332 GCA_007570785.1 Antilocapra americana | reverse complement strand
TATATTAACATATATATATATGGAATCTGTAAAAATTGGACTGATAAAACTAGTACAGAATGGACTTGTGGACACAGCAATGGAAGGTGAGGGTAGGATGAATTGAGAAAGCAGCATATATATATATACACACTACCATGTGGTCCCAGTAATAAAGAATCCGCCTCCCAATGCAGAAGACACAAGACACACAGGTTCGATCCCTGGGTCGAGAAGATCCCCAGGAGGAGGAAATGGCAACTCACTTCAGTATCCTTGCCTGGAAAATTCCATGGACTGAGGAGCCTGGTGGGATACAGTCTATGGGGTCACAGAGTTGGACATGACTGAGCTCACATGCATACACATGTGTAAAATAGAGAGCTAGTGGGAAGCTGCTCTATAGCACAGAGAGCTCAGCTCAGTGCTCTGTAAGGACCTAGAGAGGTGGGATAGGGGGAAGTGGGAGAGAGGATCAAGAAGGAGGAAATATATATGTATGCATGTAGAGCTGACTCATTTTGTTGTACAGCAACAACTAACACAACATTGTAAAGCAACTATATCCCAATTAAATTATAGGAATCAGATGTAGGGGTTTTTTCTGAAGGTGAACTGAAACTTTAATTGTAGGTTTTTGCATGCCAATTCATATGTACTATTTCATTCATATAGTAGACATTCCAGAAAATCTTTTTATAAATCTGGGTAAATTGATCTGAAAAACTCACTAACTGAAAAATATTTTTCAACCTGTGCAATCAGCTATGTCCTCTGATTCGTAAGGAGTTATTCTTTTGCATATCATGACTTGCAAGTGTTCTGACTTTCTGGTTCCAAATCTATAGAAACTCTATAGAAGCCTTGTTTGTTGCTTTTTCAAATCAGCTGTTTTGTTCAGCAAGGTGGTTATGTTTGCTGCAGCAACATGTTTTATAGATGGATTTAAAATGTTCATTTATCATCAGGACCCATATAAATTTTAAGGTCCTTAACTGTACCCAGATCACCCGATTTTTATACAATATATTCAGAGTCAAAGACCAGACTCCTTAGAGAAAATCTAGCTGTTCCCATTACTTTGAGACCAGGCATTTCAGCACCATTAATTTCAGCATATGACAGCTCTGATCCTCACTACCCCAAGGCCTTTGCTTTGTATCTTGACTTCCTACCTTAATTTGAGGTCTGTGCATTCTAGTTTTGAACCTCTCAGCTGGTTTTAATAACAGTCTGCCCAAAGCCATGTCACTGTCATGCCCTGCAGACACCATCTCAGGAGGTAGCCCCAAGCTTTCTGCCAGGCCTCCTACAGGTCAGAAGCCACCCCCTGGCCCTGGATGTTCCTGATTTCCTCACTGGAGATTGTTGCAGTTGCCCATGGCTGTGGCTGAGACTGATCCTTTTTGTTGCTAAGATCGCATCTGCAGTGGATTCTCAAGGGAAGTCTACTAGAGCCACTAGCTCTTATTGCCCCATTGCTGTTGAGTTTGGCACAGGTTTAGTACAGAGAGAAAGGAATAGTTTGCAGTTCTCACCTGGAAAGATACCCAAAACATCTGTGAGCTCTTTGTTTTGAACCTTTCAACCAGACCATCTTCAGTAGGTAAAGGCTACAAGCTGCTTCTGCCCTGATACTTCCTACACTCTGAAAATAGAATCAGAACTGAAAATTTAAAAATTTTCAATATCAGCAATTATTCAGGCAAAAATCAGAATTCTCATCAGTTCCTTTACAAGCACCTCTCCACTAATCTTCAGCAGTGAAGGAAGTCTGGTTTCCAGATGGTCAGTGACCATGCCTTTGTTATTAGTTCTAATTTCCTAAATCTGAGTTAGACCATTAAGGTTTTTTGTTTTATTTTGTTTTGTCCTAAATAATTCTCCAGTACTTATTCAAATATCTCCTATCATGTCAACAAAGTCCCAAGAGTTTCATGTTACCTATAATTGACAAAATGGTACCTGCTGATAGAAGCATTAATTCATTCTGGGATTTGTGATCACTCCTGGCAGTACTCCAGTCAACATTAAATTCACTTTTCTACTTACTCCTCAGCTGCACACAAGCAGCTAAATGTAACCAGAGAAAAACACAAAGACACAGATAGGTCTCACCTCTAAATTCATGGCCAGGACTGCGAAGTGTGCCTTCCTTCTATCCAAAAATCCTGTAGTGTTTCTCCTGGTCCTTTCATGCTTTCACTTTCCCTCTTCAACTGTTATTTTTCATTTTCTCCATTTTTTTCTCATCCATTCACTCAACAAATACTCACTGAGAACCTATTATCTTCCTGACACATTCTCCCCCAGCTTTACTGAGATATAATTGACATGCAACATTATGTGAGTTGAAGGTATACAATGTATTGATTTGAAATACTTACATATTCCAAAATGATTACCATAGCTAACACCTCCAAGTCACAGAATTGCCATTTCCTTTTGGTGATAAGAACATTAAAGGTCTTATACAACTCACAAAAATAAACCTGAAATAAAGACTTAAACATAAGACCTGATACTATTTAACTCCAAGAAGAAAACAAAGGGGAAAAGCTCCTATCATGTAAGACATGTTGGAATGAACCCCTTCTTCAAACAAAAGTTCAAACAAACAAAATCTCTCAGGGCCACATGCTTCTTCAGTTATTCCCTACTTCTCTCTTTCTGCTGCCCAATGCACTGTTGAATTCTCTCTCATCAGCCTGTCCTAATGGCATCTGATACAGTTGACCATCCATCCTTTCAGATATGTTATTTCATTGTTTTCCAGGATGCCACTCACTTACTCCTATGGCCACTACTTTTCGGATTCTTTTGGTGATACCAACCATATACCCTTCTCAGGGCCTTTGCATCACCAGGATGGAGATCAAGCACTGAAGGTAAGTGGTCCAGGCACATTCATACTTCCCTGGTACCACAATGGGCAATTACCAATGTATTTTCTGGGCCTGGGAAGCATTTAAAATGGATTCCTTTTCTCTTATTCTGTGCTAAGCATATACAAAAGAAAAGGTGAGACCAAAGCCAAGGACTGAATGATTCAACTAGTGAGGACACAATGATATACTTTTATGTTCAGACAGTTTATTACACACATAATTTCAAAAGAAAGACTAGTCAAAGATGCCAGCTCCCCACGGTCCCTGTACCACACATTCAAATGATAACATTGAAACAAAGGGGCGAGCTGGCTGCTGTGTGTGCTGTGGGCACGCTCACAGTGGAAGAGCCAGCTGTAGGCTGTTCATAAGCTGTTTGTATTCTGCAGCTCGATTCTGGGAGAGGTAGGGCAGAAAGCCTCTACCTCATCAAAACCTGGGAGGTAATGAGAAACTGACATCCGAAAGTCTCCCAGGGGTGATCAGGAGGCAAATGGGAGAGGGTCTTGAGAGTGGCACCTAACAGACTTTTCACCCCCTTGTGCTCTGGGAGCATCAGGTGTTCTGCCAAGACTCAGGTAAGTTGTGGTTTAGCCATTTGCCTGTGTGGTCCATGTGGATACAGGCATGGTCAATTCTGTGGTGGATTCTTTCTCTACACTCTGCAGTTCTTGGATTCTTCAGACAGCCCACCCCCATACTGGAAACCTCTCACTACGGTTTCCTTGAGGTTGTTGCTACACTCCCCACCAGTGTGTCTTTCTGAGCCCACTGGGTTCCCACTCCAGTGTCAGGAATGTGCCTTAAGCCCTCTATAGTCATCCCATTGAACTTTTCCCAATAGGCTTGGGGATGGGGACAAGCACCTCATTCTCACCTCCAGTAAATGGAACTCACTGCATACTCCCATCTTTCTCCAACACTCATGACCCCATTCTGTAGTCTCTAATGGATATGAGGAATTCAAGATTTGTACAGCCAGTTATTCACACTTACTTTGCATCTAGGTGTGGGGACCTAGGTTTGATTTGGGGTATTTTTCAATGTTGTCTGTTTGCCTAAATTTCCATTTTAATGTGTTATATATAGTTATCTCATCCGAAGCAAATCATAATTTCCAAATAATTCATATCACTGATCACTTTGTCAATCAACACTGTAACTTATTAATGTCCCAGAAGTCCCCTGGGTATATGTGTTTCAAATTAGTAGCATGTTTTAGGACAGATCTTTATCTTCTCATCTTTTTCCATAAGGATTTGGTGGTACACCCTCATCAATTTCAGCAAAGAAAACCAGGATTCCATAATAGGCAGACCAGGACAACTGTAATTAAGTGAGAAGATGAGGGCAGGGGATCTATTAGAATTAACTGTAAGTAAGCTACAACAAGGCCTTCCCTGGTGGCTCAACTGTAAAGAATCCGCCTGCAATGAAGGAGATGCAGGTTCAATCCCTGGGTCAGAAAGATTCCCTGGAGAAGGGGAAACACACTCTAGTATACTTGCCTGGAGAATTCCATAGAGAGAGAAGCCTGGATGGCTATAGTCCATGGGGTCACAAAGAGTCGGGCATGACTGAGCACACACACACAAGGTATAGCAAAATATGGCACAAGATTTGGTCCTCAATCTCATTTGAGGCAGATGCATCCTTTCTTTCTTGGTTGAACATCATTTCATTATGAGTCATTAAAGCAGATGGGTTGTCATTTCTCTCAGGTTAATTGAATGAACCAAAGCAAGTTCAGAAACTACTATAGGGAATGTTTAACAAGAGGTCCAGTGTACTACTCACGTGGTATATCTATTCAGAATATAAAAGTTATCTTGCTGTTTATTTACTCAACACATGTGTTTTGAATATTTGTGGCACAAGATTGAATTTTATTTGATATTTACCATCTGTTCTATTAGAGAGGCATTTGGAATATGGAACTCTGAGATTAAGGTGGTGGTGGTTTTTCAGTCGCCAAAATGTGTTTGACTCTGCGACCCCATAGACTGCAGCACACCAGGCTTCCCTGTCCTTCACTATCTCCAAGAGTTTGTTCAAACTCATGTCCATTGAGTCAGTGATGCCATCCAACCATCTTATCCTCTGTCACTTCCTTCTTTTGCCCTCAATATTTCTAAGAATCAGAATCTTTTTCAATGAGTTGGCTCTTCACATCAGCTAGCCAAAGTGTTGGGAATTTCAGCTTCAGTATAAGTCCTTCCAATGAATATTCAGGACTGATTTCCTTTAGGATTGACTGGTTTGATCTCCCTGTAGTCCAAGGAACTCTCAGTAGTCTTCTCCAGCACCACAATTCAAAAGCATCAATTCTTCAGCACTCAGCCTTCTTTATGATCCAAATCTCACATCTATATATGACTACTGAAAAAATGATAGCTTTGATTATACAGACTTTTGTTGGCAAAGTAATGTGTCTGCTTTTTAAGATGCTATCTAGGTTTGTCTTAGCTTTTCCTTCAGGGAGCCAGCATCTTAATTTCTTGGCTGTAGTCACCATCTGCAGTGATTTTGGAGCCCAGGAAAAGAAATTAAGGTGATACCACTAAATACTACTTCCTTAGGATACTATGCAAATCTTAGTGGGGCCATGTTTGTGGACTCTTCTGAAGGAGATTGAGAAAATTGTAGCTCTGTTTCATTTAACTCATCCTCAATTCAGTGCACATATACCCCAGGCAAGGCAGCAGAAAACTACTCCTAGTTTCTACTCTCATCTTTATTTTCTCCTTCCACACTTTGGATATTAGGACATTTTCAATATATATATATATATATATATATATATATATATATATATATAATATTTATTTATTTATTTATTACATGACCTGGTTGGAATCTTACAAACCTATCATTTTGTGAACCTAGGATGGCTCAAATCTTCTGCTGCCATTTACTATTTCCTGACCTGTCTGGGTACCACCAATCACTGGAATATTAAAATGGAGGTACTTTGGGGGGCTCATCTTTTTAGCTATTCTCAGATCGTTTCTCAAAGTAAGTTTAATGTGAAAGTTATATTTGTCATTTTGAGATACTTCCCTTGTTTTAGCAGCATGAACTTTGGTGACCTACCAATTAAATTTGGATTTTAAAAATCACTGTTGAAGGTATATGGATTACAAAGTCATTTTCCAGACACCCATTTTCAGGTTGCTCCCTGGTGATCCAGGGTCATTAACATCCTTAGCAATTTCCAGAATGATTGTAGTCACTTCATTCCTGAAGATACACTCAAGCACTCCACCTGCCCAGAGGTTTAAATCAGCCTGTAGTGGCTCTTAAATTTTATCACCATCCTGTTCACAGATATTCCCCATGCCAGCAGTGAGCTAAGTTTGCTTTCCTATATACATCAGCTTTACACACGGTCATTGCTCTGGTCCCAAACATCAGATGATTGCTTCACATGTGAACAATACTAGGATTACAATAATCCCAAAGAACACAAGTTTGACTAGTCTACAAACCATAGGTTAGCAAACTTAGAGCCCAAAGACCGAATTTATCCAGCCACTTGTTTTTGTAAATAAAGTGTTACTGAAATACAGCCATGTTCCTTTGTTTACACGTTATCTGTGGGTACTTTTTCATCACAGTGGAAGAGGCTAAGTAGCTTTGAGAAAGCCATATGGTCCACAAACTCTAGTTTATTCATTATCTAGACCTTTACCAACAAAGTTTGTCAAACTCTGCTGCTCAGGAAAAAAAAAAGGCTTGATCTCATTAAGCTGACTATTCAAATTTGAATTCTCCTACAACCTAAGAATTGAGTTCGAATTTCCCCTTCAAAATTCCAAAACATCCAGTGAGCAGTTGCATGACTCTACCCATCTTTACTGGTTGCATCTTGTCATGACCTTCTGTTATAGATGCACTTCCTTGACTCATGGCCCCAGCTGGACAAACATCAGCTTTCTAGTACAGACAGTTTCACAAATGGGATTTCCTGATGGAGACATTGGCCAGAACTTCCAGGCTTTTTATAGCAGTGGTAGAGTCCATCATGACCAGGGGAGTAATGATAGTCATGTTCAGGAAATTGCTGTAGCCAGCAGAGTAGTAGGGGAGGTTAAAAACTACTATGCCTCACTGAGAAATAATTGTGAAGTGTTATCACCCAAAGGGCAGATCGATTTCACATCGTATCTACTAAGCCTTAGTGATCCCCGGGTAAACTAGTGCATTGGTTCTCAATTCTGACTGCACTGTAGATTCTTATAAAAACTACTGATACCCAGGATGCACTCCACACCAGTTAAAACAGCATCATTCAGGATGGACGTGGCTATTGCTTTTTTAAGATACCAATTCTTCTTTTAGAGAGTAATTGATATTGAGTCCAATCCCCCAAATGTCATTTCTCCCTTGTTGCAGTGGTATAGTTACTGAAAAGTCTAAGAATGGCTTCAGTTTTCAAGAGAAAAAAATTCTGACATAAAAATGCCATCTTTTCACCTTATATATTTCTCCTTTTTTTTTTTTTTTGGAACTATTTCAGCAACATCTTGGTTTGTTTTCTCTCTTTCTTAGTCTATGAAAAATAACCAGAAAGGTATATTTTTTAAAGTTTCCATTTAAATTGCATTAACCCCTCTGGATATGTTCAAGTGCTTTGTAAATTGATATGAAAACCCCCATATCTGAAATTTTAAAGCAGACCTAACTTTGGATGAGCACTTCTTATGCGTTCATTCTGGCACTGGATGATTTTACATACATCATCTCACTTAATTCTCACAACATCCCAGTTAAATAGGTTTTATTTGTCCAATTTACAATGAGAAACCTGAAGCAAAGAAACTTTAAGTGCTTTAGTACAAGTTCATCCAACTAAATAATGACAAGGAAGGAAGGAAAGAAGGACAGAATCTCAGAGTAACCCACAGCTCACAGGAAGGAATTATTTCTTCAAAGAGTTTCTACATATTGGGGTCACCTAGAGCCAGACATCAGGGAGTGTGAAGTCCAGTGTGCCTTAGAAAACATCTCTATGAACAAAGCTAGTGGAGGTGATGGAATTCCAGCTGAGCTATTTCAAATCCTAAAAGATGATGCCGTGAAAGTGCTGCACTCAATATGCCAGCAAATTTGGAAAACTCAGCAATGGTCACAGGACTGGAAAAGGTCAGTTTCATTCCAATCCCAAAGAAAGTCAATGCCAAAGAATGCTCAAACTATCACATAATTGCACTCATCTCACACACTAGCAAAGTAATGCTCAAAATTCTCCAAGTCAGGCTTCAAAAGTACATGAACTGTGAACTTCCAGATGTTCAAGCTGGAATTACAAAAGCCAGAAGAACCAGAAATCAAACTGTCAACATCCATTGGATCATAGAAAAAGCAAGAGAATTCCAGAAAAGCATCTACTTCTGCTTTATTGACTACACAAAAGCCTTTGACTGGGTGGATCACAACAAACTATGGAAAATTCTTAAAGAGCTGGAAATACCAGACCATTTTACCTGCCTCCTGAGAAATCTGTATGCAGGTCAAGAGACAACAATTAGAAGTGAACATGGAACAACAGACTGGTTGAAATCAGGAAAGGAGTACGTCAAAGCTGTATATTGTCATCCTGCTTATTTAACTTATATGCGGAGTACAGCACGTGACGTGCCAGGCTGGGTGAAGCACAAGCTGTAATCAAGATGGCCAGGAGAAATGTCAACAACCTCAGATATTCAGATGACACCACCCTTATGGCAGAAAGTGAAGAACTAAAGCTAGCCTCTTGATGAAAGTGAAAAAGCAGAGTGAAAAAGTTGGCTTGAAACTCAACATTCAAAAAACTAACATCATGGCATCTGGGTCCCATCATTTCATGGCAAATAGATGGGGAAACAATGGAAACAGTGATAGACTTTAGTTTTTTGGGCTCCAAAAGCACTGCAGATGGTGACTGCAGCTATGAAATTAAAAGACACTTGCTCCTTGGAAGAAAAGCTATGACCAATCTAGACAGCATATTAAAAAACAGAGACATTTACCAGACAAAGGCCCATCTCATCAAAGCTATGATTTTTCCAGTAGTCATGTATGGATGTGAGAGTTGGACTATAAAGAAAGCTGAGCACAGAAGAATTGATGCTTTTGAACTGTAGTGTTGGAGACTCTTGAGAGTCCCCTGGACTGTAAGGAGATCCAACCAGTCCATCCTAAAGGAAATCAGTCCTGAATATTCATTGGAAGGACTGATGCTGAAGCTGAAGCTCCGATACTTTGGCCACCTGAGAGGAAGAACTGACTCATTGGAAAAGACACTGATGCTGGGAAAGATTGAAGGCAGGAGGAGAAGGGGACGACAGAGGATGGGATGGTTGGATGGCATCACCGACTTGATGGACATGAGTTTGAGCAAGCTCCAGAAGATAGTGAAGGACAGGGAAGCCTGGTGTACTGCAGTCTATGAGGAGAGAGAGTCAGACACGACTGAGCAACTGAAGTGAACTGAATCTTTCAGTGATAGCATGAGGTGAAATGTATGTGTTAGTGTTCTTTCTTTTTAATTATATCTATCTCCTTATTTTCCTACAGTGTGTACATACTGAAAAGAACAATCACTTTCAGAGTAAGGATAATGTAGTCTGCTAGGCCTAAAAGTAATCCTCAAAATTTAAGTCCTAAATGTACAAGCCAAAAATGACTTTGGGGACTGGTAAGCAAATTACTTTCTGAGGTGTGGAATGTAGATTTAGAGGAGAGGGCAGATCTAGACCCTGAAACTCAAATGCATTCTGTAAGTTTCACTTTTTGTTAGCATAACTCCATAGCAGCTTAGCATAACTAAGCTGCTAGCCTCAGGTCCATTATGTATTATATTACACCTCTTTTCAATCAAGCTCAGTCCATCTATCTAGCTGGCTAGCTATCGTTCTGTACATTAAAACACTATATTTTTGGATATGTCAAGGTTGATTATGTCCATATATACAGGCATCTTTGGAGCTTCCCAAGTGGTGCTAGTGGTAAAGAACCTGCCTGCCAATGCAGGAGACATAAGAGATGTGGGTTTGATCCCTAGGTCTGGAAGATTCCCTAGAGGAGGGCATGGTAACCCACTCCAGTACTCTTGTCTGGAGGTTCCTATGGACAGAGGAGCCTGAGGGCTGCAGTCCATAGGGTTGCAAAGAGTCAGACACAATTGAAGTGACTTAGCAAATGTGCACGCATACATGCACGTGTATTCATATATACATGAGTAAGTTAACTTCTAGACACAATTTGGGAACTCAAAAGCTTTTAAAGACATGAGGTTCTGGCAAGATTATAAAAACTTACAAGTTGCTGTATCTTTTAACCACAGTAGTATTTGATTTGTTAAGTATAACTCGAGGATATATGACTTCTGAGAATGAAGATGAGTGAAGTAGTGTCATTCAAGTAAATCACTGCTATTATACACTAAGCATTACTTTTCTCAGTCAATCCAGAATCTTCTGATCAAGCATATTCATATGTTCATGTACTGATTTATATACGATATTTCTCTCCAATTATTTTTTCACATTACCAAAAGCTGGACTCAACTTGATTTTTTTTTTCTGTGTTCCCCAGAGAGCCTAAGACAATTATTGAAGATATAAGAAGTGGTTATAGGTAAGGGGAGAATACAGAGATCTTCTCAAAAAATGAAGTTTCCTTTATTTGTTTATTTCATTTTCATATGGTGCCTTGAACAGTGACAATAGAAATTTTTGTTGAATGAATGAATTAATAAATTACCTTATAACCTTGAAATTTAATAAAACAAGAGCTTTGACATCAGATACAGCTGATTTTTACTCCAGGCTCTCATTTGAGAAGTCAGTGAATTTCTTGCATCATCTCTACAGTGGAGGTCCTCGCTTCTTAATGAAGTCAGTTGGTGGATTAAATGAGATCATAAATGTCAGAAGACTCCATGGTGCTAACAGTCCTCCTTGATTTATATCACTGCACCTTCCCTGGTCATTCAATACAAGGCTTTTTTTTTTGCAGTTCTTTGTGCTGCTGGTGGATTTGAATGGTATATACCAGGTCTCATGAGGCCTAATCACTAGGTAGAAACCCACTGACAAGGCTCTGGGGCAGGGTGATCTTTGAATATTTGTAACTCAGCCTGAATAAATCTAACTGTCCTGTTAACCTTGTTCTGTGCACTTTGACCTATTCTACATGAGAATGTCTCAATTATTTCTATTGATGTTGAGAGGCAGAAAAAGAAATCTCTGCCTCGTTATAGGTTAGAATATCCAAGGTGAAATGCAGAGAAAACTAAATAGATTGTCGTTGAGTTGTGAAAAAAAAAAGAAGACAAACACAGTGTTATCTAAGTGTACTCCTTATAATCTCTAGGTAAGTTCTTCTGAGTATTTCCAGGTCTTCTGGGAATTAAGGGAAAGGCTGCCAGGATATCTGAACTCTATCTGCACTTAAATCAACACAGGTTCACTTTTTTTTTTTTTCTTAAGTAAAATGTTGTTTTATTTTTTTTAATTTTCTTTACTTTATTGTAAGAATAAATGACATGAAACCATACAATGACATACAATGACATGAAACCGCCATGGGTTTACATATGGTCCCCCTCCAGAACCCCCCTCCCTCCCGATTCCCTCCCCCTGGGACATCTTGGTGCACCAGCCCCGAGCATCAACCCTGGGCTGGCGATTGATTTCACATATGATAATTAACATGTTTCAATGCCATTCTCCCGTATCCAGTTTATTTAGGGGGATTCAATGGAAGATGATGTTTAAGTAAAGGTTTCTATTGCTAAAATAATGTCAGAAGCTACTTATATGGTAACAAAAACACTGTGTTCAGTGTAAGGAAATGGTAATGAAGGTAAGTATTATCTGAACAGTGCATTATAATGTACTAGAAATACTCAGATAGAGCACCTCATGTAATCCTTACATATAGGTGTTATGAAGTAGGTACCTTCTTGTGTGTATGTTAAGTCACTTCAGTCATGTCCAACTCTGTGACCCCATGGACTGTAACCCACCAGGCTCCTCTGTGCATAGGATTCTCCAGGCAAGAATAGTGGAGTGATTATCATGCCCTCCTCCAGGGGATCTTCCCAACCCAGGGATGAAACCCACGTGTTTTACATCTCCTGCACTGGCAGATGGGTTCTTTACCACTAGCGCTTAGTGGTAGCTTAGTGGTAACTTCTTAGCCTCATATTTCAAATGATGAAAACAGATTCAGAGAGTTTAAGAGAATTGCTCAAGTTATACAGCTAGTTAGTGGTAGAATTGGGATTAAAATTTACATTATGGCAGCTGAACTGGCTTTATGACTTGGCTTTGCAAATTACTGACTGTGTGAAATATTATCATCTCTTTGGTATTAGTTTCCTCATCTGTAAAGCATCTGTAAAGGGTTCAAGCTAGAAGGTCTTCACTTTAAACCAACTGATATATTGGAGTTCCAAACGTATGCTGTTTGAAGAAAAATATTGAACAATTAAAAAAATTAAAAATGGCTGCCTTCTATGAAATAGCATTAGACATCTCCTGCTGATCTGATTACACCTGATTATAAGAAAGGTGTCCATAAGAGCAAAAGTGTCCATACTGTGTGCAGTTCTAGATCATTTTAACCATCATATACTGGTATCTTGTCGGTCTAAGGCTTTCTATGAAATACATCATAAAATGAAACATCTCCAAGGACACATACAATATGCACAAACATATAGGCAGATGTATCCCAGATGAAAAGGCAAGTTGTGTAACTTTCTTAGCTTGGGCTGCCATAACTAAATAGCAGAGATTGAGTGTCTTAAACAACAGGAATTCATGTATCACAGTTCTAGAGACTGGAAATATCAAGATCAAAGTGCCTGCAGATTTGGTTCCTGTTGAGGGCTTGTCCATGGTTTGTAGACTTCACCTTCTCAATGTCTCTTTGCATGGTAGAGAGAGAGGTCTCTCTTCTTGGTCTCTCTTCCTTTTCCTGAAAGAACAGCAGTCCCAGCATGAGGGTCCAGTCCTCATGATCTCCTCTAAACTATTACCTATCAAAGGCCATGCCTCTCTCTTCACACTGGGGGCTAGAACTTCAACACATGAATCTGAGGAGGACCCAAGCATTTAGTCCATCACAATAGCCAAAGTTACTGGGTAGATAATGTGAGACAGGGCTAAGGTGTCTTAGTTGACATTGGAAAGCTGCTAGGATTGTGCTTGTGCACTTGGCACAACAGCCAGACCAGTCAGAAAACAAAAGCAAAAGTTTAGTTGAAAGGTTCCTTGGGTATGAAGAAGTACAGATTAATGACTTGGAATTAGAGATAATGGATTTGAAAGAGCCATTGTGACCACCCTTGTTGATGATAATGGAAGCCTCTCATTGACATCTGTTGGAGAGCATCATACTGAATGTACTGAAACAGCATATCTTTAACTTCTTTATACTTTTGGTCTTACTTTCTCTCTTTGTCTCTACACTATATCATTTAAAAATTTCAACAAGCTAAACAACTAGCCAGTAAAATAAAATGTTAACACCAAGAAATGCATACTTAAAATATGAGGTGCATTCTAGAACTTCCCCCCTCCTCCTGCCTTTCTTAAAGCATCTGTATATGTTATTCAAAGCTTTTAAACCTTTTTTTTTAATTCATCTTGTCCATACTGGCCCAGGATGACAAATTACATCTCAACATAAACTCTCTCTTTCAGTGTGTTCTCACAAATTTCTCTGACAGCTTCCTTTTCTCTTGGATAATTAACTAACTAAATGATATTTGTTGGCAAAAGAAGAGGATTTGGCACTTACAGTTGTATTAGTTAGGATGTAATAAGTAAGGGAGAAGGTGTTGGTGCATTTGACAGTTTCTCTTCTTGTATAGTTAACGGTGCAAATGTCTCACACTTCAGTTCATCATTTGAAAAAACACATATCACTATGTGTAAGATGCTGTGTCAGAAGGTAGAAAGAATGAGAAAAAGAAGCAGACACTCAGTTGTAAGCTATCTGAAAGCCCTGGATCTAGTGCAGTCCTCTATACATACTGGCTGCTTAAAAAATATCTGTTAAAAGTATACTGAGTTGAAGCAATTATTGCAGAAAGCTAATTGGGTTGTAGATAAGATAGGGAATATGGTCCTAAGTTTCTCCATCTATGAAATGATACAGTAGATGCATACTATCCTCAATATATATCAGTCAAGATATAAATGAGCAAGAGTCTATGGGGCCTGACTGGCACAGACCCCTCCCCCATATCCTCTGCTGTAGCTCCTCTCTGAAGTATCTAGGTAATAGTATCAATATCAAGTGCATATTTCCTGAGCTGCTCAGATCCTAAAAAACACCACAAAATGGAAGAAATTAACTACTTGATCATGAGCATGTATTCCCCAGACACTCTGGTGCCTAAGGATTGATAAAGTTAATCATCCGGTTATCTCACCATGAGCCAATCAGAGAATTATGCACAAGCTGATCACATATCCTGCAAGCACCTCCCTTATGTGGCCTTTAAAATGCTTTGCTGAAACTCTTTGGTGAATTTTCGGTTTTGTGGGGCACAAGCCACCCATTCACCTTTCATGGCTCTACAATAAACATTGCTCTAAACTCTGACATGTCAGTGTTGTTTGGCCTCACTGTGTGCTGGCCACAAACTTGTGATCAGTGATGAGGGAAATAAAGCCATAAAGAAGGTGAATTTTGGTTTCCTTTTAATTATCAAACATAATGAAATGACCTCTTTCTTCCAAATCATTTAAGGATGAAGGGAGTAAGGTGGGCATATCCCCTGTGATCTTGCTTCAAATTTTTGCCCACTTTTAAGTATGTGGCCATGACTGTTTGCTCAACAGTCATCTGTCCCATGAACTAAGAGAAAAGATTGATTAAGGAAATAAGAAATTTACAAAATCAACATTTCCTTCTTATCTTGGAGTCTACAGAAGCCACTGGAATCCATACTCTTACATGCTTCTAATTTAATCACAGCACAGCAATCTTAGGTTCAAGAAAATTCTTACAATCTTAAGCTCAAATCCAATGCTCCAAGTATTTTGTACCTATTAATAATTAGAAGAGGGACTACCCTGGTGGTCCAGTGGTTAAGAATCTGCCTTGCAATTAAAGGAACACAGGTTTGATCCCTAGTTGGGGAAATAAGATCCAACATGCCATGGGGCAGCTGAGCCCACATAGCTCAACTAGAGAGCATGTGTGCTGCAATTACTGGAGCCCCATACAATCTGGAGCCCACGAGCCACAGTGAAAAGCTCCTGCACCCCACAATGAAGATACCACATGCTGCAACTAAGATCTGACACAGCCAATTTTTTTTAAAAAAATCAAAAAATTAGGAGAGAAACAAACTGATATGAAAAATTTATACTAAAATATGAATGACTGATAGAGTTTTATATTTCTTGAACTGAAAATATACCTGCTAAGTAAATATCTAATTGGTAGAATGTTACATAGCTCAGTTAGTAGCAGTTAAGACATTCCAAGCTGTTCAAAAGACTTCTTGATGGATTTGGTATCATAGAATCAAGTTTCTTTTGCTATTAACCCATTTACAACTTCTGAAACAAAATACTGAGCTCAAATCCTATCTCCTCTAGGGAACTCTTTTCACTGCTCCAGGCAAAATAAGTTATTTCTACTGTACTCATTTAAGATCTTGGTTATATCTGTATTGTAGCATTCATTATATCCTATGAGCATCTCAGGATGTTTTTGGATCTGACTATTATGTAATGGCTCATAACTAGACAGGGGTTTCATTGGTATCACAACTATTTGTAGGCTTTCTACCAGCCCTAGTTAAGAAATGAATCTCATGTAGCTTTAGGGCCAGAGGAAAGAATGATCTAGAAAATGAGCCATCACCAAGTATGATGGTCAGGGAAACAGCGGAATAGGGGTTGGTGGCCATGCACAGATTCTAATCTCTTCCTTTGACAAGACCAGGCATTTGGCGACAACCCCAGTGATATGAGGGGTTTCCCAATTGGTGCTAGTGGTAAAAAACCCATCTGCCAATGCAGGAGACATAAGAGATGCAGGTTTGATCCCTTGGTTGGGAAGATCCTCTGGAGGAGGGCATGGCAGTCCACTCTAGTACTCTTGCCTGGAGAATCCCATGGACAGAGGAGTCTGGTAGGCTATGGTCTATAGGGTCGGAAAGAGCTGGACACGACTGAAGTGACTTAGCACACATGCACAGCCAGTGATATGTAGCTGTCTTTGGCCAGTCTTCTTCTGGGTAGATTGTGTTGGACAAACAACCTTGAATTTCCCAAGGCTAGTTTTATACAATACAATGAGCCTTGCTATTATAACTTATTGATCAGCTAATTTATTCCATGACTAGTTATAACTTGTTTATTAAAATATAAGTTGAACAAATGCAATACTAAAGTGATGAAACAAAATTTGGCAAACCTGTAGCACAAAAGCCACTCGTCACTCATCTTGCCAACAATATTTGTAAGTATAATAGTTTATTAAGTGCTTAGGTAATAACTCTTTGTAGTTAAAACCCCAACATCCATTCTCCGCTTGACCTAGAGAAGCTCAATCCAGTTTGGGTTGCTGAGCTGAGCATCTGACATGTCGATGCGAAGCCTAGAACTGTTGGAGCCATTTTACTACTACAGAGGAAGCCAGTCTGAGGAAGAATCTGGCTAGGTAGGAGAGCAGAGCTGAGAGAATCATAGAACTAGGATCACTGATGACATCATGAATGTGTGGTTCAAAATTTGGCTGATATATATCCAACCTCTGGAGCTTTCAGGGAATGAGTCAGTTATGATTATTCTTGAAATATGTTTGATTCAGATTTTTACAGTACTTTCTACAGAAGGGGATCTTATTCACACACTTATACTGAGCTCTTTAGATGACCTGGTCTCACTTAATCCTCACCAAAAGCCCTGTAAAGGAAGCAGGACAGCCATTGGGGCAATCATTCCTGCTGAAGTCAGATACAACTGTCAAAGCCTTCATGAACGTGGAGCTCCTGGTAGCTGTTCCCAGCCTGCTAGAGGAGACTCGCACAAAGAAAGCAATTGCTTTCTCTGCCATAAACCATGTTGCCTGGAAACTCTGGATCTAATGCAGCACTCTCTACATGTAGGGTGCTTAATAAATATCTTTGAACTGTACCGTGTTGGGAGAATTAATGTAGAAAGATCACCAGAGAAGTGCCTTCAATGACCTCCTCTTTCTAGGGCTTGAGGCCCCAAAAACCTAAAGAATAATGACTGTAGAGTCTTCTCATAGATGAGAGGGATTCTCTTTGCTGGGTTTCTGATTCTTTCCTTCAAGTTTTTGCTCTCATAGATAAACCTCAGGATCTATTTTATTCCCACTCCTCCTCCTCTCTGTCTGAACTCTTAAAGTTGATTATTCATTTAGCCTGTCTATCCATAGTTTGATACAGTTTCTGTTTGCTTTTTTCCACCTCTTGATTGAACAATCCTTTAAAAAAAAGAAACTTTTTATTTAGCCAATGAACAATGTTTGATAGTTTCAGGTGAACAGCAAAGGAACTGAGCCATAGATATGCATTCTTCCCCAAACTCCCCTCCCACCTAGACTGCCACATATCATTGAGCAGTTTCCTGGGCTATATAGTAGGTCCTTGTTGGTTATCCATTTTAAATATAGCAGAATATACATGTCAATTCCACCCCTGGACTAAACCATCTTTACTCTTCATAAATGAACATCTTGGTAAATACCTTAGTCACCCCTATTGCCAGCTTTCCATCAGAAATATTCTCTACTAGTGAGAAATGAGGTAGTGAACTGCCCCAGGAAGACATTTTTTTACACCATGTTAAATTCAGGATTTCACAGATGCTTTATTGCCATAGAGATGAAATTTTTGCTTTATGCTTTAGTATTAGTTTTTTTGTCCATAACTAAACCTAGCTAAGACTTCAATGACATAATCTGTTCAGAGAAGTTCACCATGAACCTCTCTGGAAGACAAAAAAAATGCACATTCAACTTCCCTGGGAGCTACATTAAGATTTGTAACCAGTTACAGATCATATAGTAGCAATTATTTCTTGTCATCAACTGGAATTAGAATAGCATCTTATATGGTAAAAGATGTTATGCTTTTATTTGTTGTTATCTATGGCAATGTGTTAGCATCCAAGGGGCACTTCCTATTACAATCAACTTAACTGACAATGAATCTCTGACAGGGAAGAAAAAAAAAATCAGAGAAAGAACATGGAAAGTACTTACGTGTAACTTCAAATTAAATACCAAGGTTATTCTATTGTTGAATATGAAACCTGGTGCCAATGATTTTGCATTTCTGATTGTTATTTAGTATGGAGGAGAACTTGGCAGAGACAGTTGCAAATTGCTTGTCGAAATGAAATGGTACACTATTGTGGAAGAAAGCTACCACCTGTGCCACCTCCCAATAGGGTAAATTATCCCTAAATGATCTATTGCAGGATTAAGCAATATTTGTATTATATACCAACCCAAGAGCTCTTCCTTGTCAGACAAATTTTGACAAATAATAAAAAGGAAAGAAAATATATTCTTTCTCAATATAACATTAAGGAACTTTGAATTAGATTTAATTTACTGAACATGTCTCTGTGATAGTGTCTATTTGCTATATAAGAGACTAGATGTAGTAACCCTATGACAATTATATCGAGGAAAACCAATGCTTATGATCCATGTAACATTATTATAATTGCTACTATTACTACTAGCTGTACTTGTCACATGTGTGAGCTACTCTGAATATGACTGTCTTTTCTGTGTTTGGAAATCCCATATCATAAGGCAGAACTTCCTTCTCACTCATCATTTTAATCTGCATCAAAATTTAACAACATGTGGTCTAGGGTAAATTTTAGGATTCAGGCTAGTAAAAAAAAAGTAAACAAAACTCCCCCCTGGGTGGGAAACCTGTAGGTTAACCCAAGGATTCTCTGCCCATGACTTTCCACCTAAGATCCTCATTTTGTTGTGTGTCTATGACACAGATATGTAGGTAGTTTCACTTCTTGAAGAATTTCATCTTCTAAACCCTCCTGGGAATATAGCATTATTGATTCAAATTGCCCCTAGCAATATTAATGCATATTTTTAAAAAACTATTACAGATGACCTTGTAGCATTTACTTTATTCCTAATAATGCTTTATTTCCTTAGGATCCCATAATCAGTTCTTTGTATTTATTATTACTTTTTCATGGGAAACAATATTTTATTAGGTCAAGAGTCTATGCCTCCTCCATTGACTGCAAAGAGGTTTCCCTAAAACCAAACGAAATCTTCCATCTTCAGAGACCATATGTCTAGAATTCACAAGGATGCCTTCTGGGTTGTCAGACAGCACCACAATCTCAAACTAAATTCTAGAAACAAAGATGAGTTTAAGATGGTGTTCTTAGATACACCTGAAGTATGTATACCAGACAGGTTTCAGGAAGATTTTGAATTTTGTGCCAAATATATACATTGAAATAGACTCAATATATACATTGAAATAGACTCTTAATAGCAATAATATTGCTATTATTATTATTTCCCTCTTGGTCCATTGACAGAAATAATGAAGATGTGTTATACATGTATAATAGGATACCACTCAGCCCAAAAATGATGAAATGATGACATTTGCGGCAACACGGACGAAACTAGAGGTTTTGATACTAAGTGAAATCAGACAGAGAAAGGCAGATATCATATGATATCACTTATATGTGGAATCTAAAAAATAAATTAGTGAATATTTTTAAAACAGAAATAAACTCACAGATATAGAGAATAAAGTAGTGGTTACCAATGGGGAGAGGGAAGGAGAGATGCACAAGACAAACATAAGGGATTAAAAGGTAAAAACTATTATGCATAAAATAAATAAGCTACAGGGATGTATTGTACACCACAGAGAATACAGCCAATATTTTATAACTGTAAATGGAGTATAACCTTTAAAATTTGAATCACTAATGTGGTACAGCTGTAACATATAATATAGAACAACTATATCTCAGTTTTTTAAAAAAGAGTTAAAACTTGTCTTTGAAGCACTCATCCTCTACTACTTGAGGTCCTAATAATGTTTGTCATTTACACTAATGCACAAGGATTCCACAAACCCCAATCCCTACCCCAACACAGGACTCAGGCTGAGCCAATCACTGTACTCCATCCCTGGTATAATCTTGATCCAGGAGTGGATACCAGACCCATGGGGATATAATTAGTATCTTCCCCAAGATGCAGAAATCTTTCCACTAGATTAACTAAGGAAAATGTGAGTATAGAGATATCTGTAGACATCTTTCCCATCCTTTGTAGAGCATGTCTATGCAGAATGCAGCCAAGTAAAACAAAAAGGTGGTGAGAGAGGATTTAAGCCTCTAGACTCAACATCCCAATTTGTGTATTTTTCAGTTTATGAGCCAATGAATCCCCATTTTGTTTAAGCTAGTTCATTTTGAGTTGGGTTTCTATTACTTGTAACAGAAAGAGCCTAATTAATCCAACCACTTTCAAAGTAAAATCCAGGAGCCATGGATTTCACTTTATGTTTTGAGTGAAATAACATACTTTCTGGATATATTTGCTTAGAGCAGTGTACAACTTGAAAGCAGCCAGAGTTGAAAATAATCAAGGCTGGGCATGAGATATGACAGTTTCTTCCAAGATGGCTGATAGAGTCTTCCCAATAATAGTGCCCCTCTTTGGAAGGTAGCAAAATGAATGATTCAAGTTCTTCAGGAAGTGTTCATTTGAAATATATGAAATCCCCATTTGTTAGGTCAGAAATTCTCAAATATCAATGTCACTTAATTCAACCTAATATAGTTATCAGATAAATAGAAAGAAGATGTTTCACCTGGGTTGAGCTGCAGTCATCACCTTAAGTGTGCTAGACCTGAGTTTTATTCTTTGTAAAAGCCTCTATTGAAATCTGATGCATAATTTTGGAAACACTGACACCCATGTTGATTATACAGCTAGAAAACTGGCTTCATCTTTATGTTCATATATGATCTATCTTATGAGAAAATCTGTACATTCTTATGAACCTAATGATTCTCACAAACATAAGATATTTTGAAAGATTTGACCAGCACTCTCAGCCTGCATGCTCAGTTGCTTCAGTCACATCCACTGCCCATGGAATTCTCCAGGCAAGAATCCTGGAGTGGGTTGCCATTCCTTTCTCCAGAGGATCTTTCTGACCTTGGGATTGAATCCAGGTTTCCTGCGCTTCAGGCAGATTCTTTACCATCCGAGCCATCAGGAAACATCTTTATGTTTATCTAATAATAATATTAAGTTGAATCAAGTGACACTGAAGCAATGTACAAGGCTCTGTTCAATTGTATTGGAATTATAACAATCAACTAATCAAACATAATCTGTGCCTTCGTGGAACTTACATTCTGGTGGAAACAAATAACTGAAAACTGAATTATATATTAGAAGTTCATAAGCACTATGAGCAATAATAATGCAGGAAACTAGGTAGGGAATGTGGGATAGTTTACAATTTTATGCTGGTAAGATGATCAGGGAAAATTTCACCAAGAACGTACTATTTAGGCAAAGCATTGATGGGGGTAAAAGAGCAAGCCATATAGCTGAGAGGAATGTTCTGACAGAGGAAATGGGAAGTTCAAAGAGGCTAGCATGGCTAGACAGACCGAGCACAGAAAATCATAGGGAAGAACAGAAGTCAGAGAGGTTACTGGACACGGTACTTGTGGTCTGTAGCCATTATAAGGATTGAGTATTCACTTTGAATGAGATGGAAGCCCTCAGAGCATCTGGAGCAGGACTGGCATGATCTAACTTGTATTTTGACAGAATCACTCTGGCTAATGTGTTGAGGACAGAATGATTGGGGACAAGTTTGGAAGCAATTATGCAGCTCTAGCCATCCTCCAGCTGAGAAATTATAGTGACGTGGAGAAGGGAGTAAGGTGGGAATGGTGAAGGTAGTGGAAGTGATGGGCTTCTGGTCATAATTTGAATATGAAGTCATTCATATTCAGTGGTCTCAATTAGTCTACATCGGACCAGTTCTTCCCTGATACTCAATTGGGAAAGCTGGCCCATCTATGCAATCTGGTGACATTCTTGCTATGCAAAAAGCAAAACAAAATGAAACTAATAACCTGGCCCTTTCATCATTTTCTTTCAATTTTCTTCTCAGCTTAAGGACATTGCTCTTCTGGCTGTCATCATTAATAGCAATTCCTGGCACTATGCTCCAGCATCAGAGTCAAGAGTCTAGGAAACCATTCGCTACAGACTGGTCAAATATACTTGATCCTTTATGAGAAAACCATTTTCCTGGCATCACCCTATGAATCCCCACTCACTGCTAATTCAGTTCATTCCAATCCAGTTTCAATGGCAAATGAAAACATTTAATATTTTTCCAAATGACTTTTATGGATTTATCATGTATAGGGGGTGAGATCAGAATGATGAGAAGTATTGGAAGAGGGATTCAAGGTGGACAGCCAACAGAATTTTCTTCCAAACTTGGCATGTGAACTTGATCCACACTGAACCATTTTAGATACTAATATGTTTTCAGAATCTTTCACTGTACTTGAAACCAAGTTGTGTGTTCAAAAGCACTTGCTCTGCACAATACAATCTCCTGGATGTGTTTGCCTGCTAATAAACTCCCACTCAAGGCTTGTATGTATTGGCAGACAGGCTCATACCCTGGGGTGTGCTGCATAATTAGCCATCAATTATCACCAGTTCCATTTGCACCTGTTCCATTTGCAGATCTCTGGAATTTCAAGCTTGCCCAATTAGCATGTTCTGAACTTTCTCCTGCTTGTGAGAAAGCAGGATCGTAGTCCTTGCTTTGAGGAACTTCTTTCATGGGAGCTCCACACAACGACCCTCTGAAAGCAGAATATTTTTATCAACCACTTTAAAGACTTCATGAAATCATTCATATGTCCAAAACAACAAAGTTGTTTCTTGGCAGTCCTAATTTTTCTTGAGTTAGAAAGGGCTCTTGAGATCACTGCCTTTTACTGCTGAAGCAAGTCAGGCCTGAAGAGTGAACGTGACTTTCTCAGCATCAGGTCTCTTTCTATTCTGGTATGTGCTTAAACTTCACCTTTTACTTCAAGACTGAATTATTTTAGATCTGCAGAATTACAGGAATCAGTGGCACATTTCAAAATATCCCCTTCTCACTTCAACTACACCAACTGCTGATTTTACTAACCTTAGAATAAATTCTCCCTCACATGAATCTTTTTGTGTTGTCTCTTATTATTTTGAAAGCTTTGGGCGGCACAACTCTATGTGAAAGTGTTTGGTCAGTTGTATTTGGCTGTTTGTGACACCATGGACTGTAGCCCACCAGGCTCCTCTGTGCATGGAATTCTCCAAGCAAGAATACTGGAGTGGGGTGCCATTCTTTTCCCCAAGGGATCATTCCAATCCAGGGATAAAACCTGCATCTTCTGCATTTCAGGCAGATTCTTTACCATCTGAACCACCAGGAAAATCCCGATAGCTCTATGACAATATTGCATTTAATAACATAGGGGAATTCCCTGGGGCCCAGTGGTTAAGAATCTACCCACCAATGCAAAAGACACAGGTTTAATCCCTAATCCAGGAAGGTTCCACATGCTGTAGAGCAACTAAGCCTCTGTGCTGCAACTACTGAGCCTGCGTGCCCTACAGCCCATGCTCTGCAAGAAAAGAAGTCACCGCAGTGAGAAGCCCATGCACCATTGCTAGAGAGTAGGCACCACTCGCAGCAACTAGAGAAAACCTAGGTGAGTATCAAAGACCCAGGGCAACCAAAAATAAATAAATAAAAATTTAAAATAAATACAGTACTAAAAAAATAACACAGGGCCTCTCTTGGGTTTTCTAACCCAAGGTGGATTTTACATTTTTTGCTTTCATCCATGACTGGATGCGGTTTATAAAGACTGGTTGTCTCTGAGGCTTCTAACTCTCCTTTGCCAAATAACAGCTTTTCAAGTTGCTGGTAGATCAGGTGACCTTGACTGAAGCCACAAGTGTTAACATAATTTTAGTGTAAATTGTACTAGAAGAAAAAGTGAAGTATAAATTATTTTGAACTTTGTATTTTAAGGCTTACAGAGGCCTCTGGATCTTTAAATTATAGATTTTGATCTCCATTCAACTATATGAGTCCTTAATAGCTGACCTATTTTGGCTCTTTCATAGATATAGTTTGAAATGGTCCAGCCTTTGAGGGGTAAACCTGTATGCAACATGGTCAGGAAAAAGCTCTGATTGGTGACATGGTTAACAATTTAACAGATATTCTTCCACATATCTTTTCCTGAATGAACTTCACTATATTTATTACATTCTTTTATCTCATAGCAGAGTATGCATGATGATTAAGTCAATAAAGCTGAATCTGATAGTTAAAATTTTAGTAATTTGATCATTCAGGTGATGATATAATGACTAGAAAATTATACGTGACTCAAGAAACCATCACTCTGTCCAGATCTACCACTTATCAGCTGGTTTCCTGAATAAGTGAAGAGTACTGCTGAGAACTTGACTTTTAGGATGAGACTGACATACTCAGGGTGTGACCTTGGACAAGCTACTTAAACCCTATATGCCTTATTTTCTCTATCTATAACAAGAAAAGTGATGTCTATTTTGCAAAGCTTACGTAATGTTTACATAAATATTTCAGCATTGAAGAATTGTTATTATTGCCATCAGGAGCCAGGAAAGGATGCACAGGACTGTGTTTTCTGAGGATTTTAGATGAGAGTAGTGAAACTTAAAGTGAGACAAGGCAGAGTACATCAATTGGAGAACAACCTCTCACGTTAACATCCATGCAAGGATTCTAGGATACTGTAGAGAAACGCTGCTGGAGAAGCTTCTTTACCACTAGCACCACCTGGGAAGCCCCACGCAAAGCAGGAAAACTTACCAGATGGTTGTGTCACACTGAAGACCCTGGGGATGCATCCTTACCAAAGTAATAAGGAAAGTGGCAGTGAAAGGGACACCAGTTTGACTATCAAGTTTGGTGGGGGTGACATCTGTAGTCCACATCTAAAACCAGATTCATTGATAACAATTGGATGACAGGATTCTGAAAAAAAAGGAGGTCACATGGTAGAGCTTAATATCAGAAGCAAGGTGGTAGATATAATATTCATAATGAGTGGCCAGGTTGCAGTGGCAGTCAAGGAATCCTGACCTGCAGAAAGTTATACAGGTAGCTAGTAGAACACTGCATTTTTAGAGGCCAAAATAAGTGTCTGTCTATGCAGTGAATGCTGGAGAAGGACATGGCAACCCACTCCAGTATCCTTGCCTGGAGAATCCCATGGACAGAGGAGCCTGATGGGCTACAGTCTATGCCATTGCAAAGAGTCAGACAAAACTGAAGAGACTTAGCACAGGACAGCCAGTAAATTAAAAATTTTTGGACACAGTGGGAAAAGGAGAGGGTGGGGTGATTTGAGAGAGCAGCACTGAAACATATACATTACCATATGTAAAACAGATAGCCAGTGTGAGTTTGATGTATGACATAGGGAACCCAAAGCTGGTGCTCTGTGACAACCTAGAGTGGTGGGATGGGGAAGGAGGTGGGAGGGGGATTCAGGAGGGAGGAGACACATGTACACCTATGGCCGATTCATGTCAATGTATGGCAAAGGCCATCACAATATTGTAAAGTAATTATGCTCCAATTAGTATAAATTAAAAAAGAATGGATGGTCATGAATGTAAGGGTTTTCTTCCTGATCAAAAGACATGATATCTTGCCCAATTTCCTGAATGAGCCTATCGTCAGACCTCTATAACCTAAGGACTAAATATAGCAGATCCCTAGAGTAAGGACTCTGCAATGCCAGAGCAAGTATACATGGAAACATTAATCCCATTAATTCTGCAAAGGGAAAATAACTCCTCTATGGATAAAATATTCAACACTAAAAAGGAAGGTACAAAAGTATTATCAGAAAGTAAAGAGATTTCTTTTGAGCAATAAAAAGTGGTAAATCTCAATGAAGTCAAAGCATCATATGAAATTAACACCAGCATAATTATTTAACCATAAAGTAACAGTGCGTGCATCCTGGTATCCATCTCTCTCTCTCTGCTCTCACTTTTGTATTCTCCTGCTCTCCTTCTTTCTTTCTCTCTGCTAGATGACAACAAGATCATATGGTTTTTTTCACTTATACTCATTTAACAGTGATAGAAATTGAAAACTTCAGTACAACCTAAAATCAGAGTTCTATGCACATGCAAACACATCCACATATATTCAACACACACCAATATTATTTATGTATATTTTTGAAACATTTAGGAAAAAATCAAATAACATACATCTCACAGAACAAAAAGTATAATTGGTCAATAGCAAAATGATATGTTTATAAAAATCAAGTCTTTGGGGATCAATTTAATCACTCTGTATGAATGACATATTATTATGTTTCTAATGTTGGATGATGAAGCTTTCTTAAGCAGGACTCAAAAGGCAAACCTGTGATGATAAATGTTGTTAAAATTTGATACATCAAAGTTAAATACAATCTATGTGACCAAAACATTATAAGTGCCCCCCCAAAAAAAGAGAGATCAGAAGAAAATATTTCTAACACATATAAAAGGTGACAATTAACATTTTGAATGCATCCATTTTACCTAAAAATCAATCAGGAAAATACAAATATTAAATATAAAGGGTGGTAAAGGATTAGGGTGGACAATTTATCAAAGGGAAAATTGAAAAGATGGTCGATTTCTCTGGTAATTTGAAAGTGCAAACTAAAAGATAGACAAACACAAGTAGTGAAATGCCATTTTCATCCATCATGTTGACATTATTAAAAAGTTCAATAATATTAAGTCTTGATCAAAATGAGGAGAATTGGGTTCTCTTTTAAAATAACAGCATAGGGGCTTTCCTGGTGGTCTAGTGGCTAAGACTGTGCTCCGAGTGGAGGGGGCTCAGGTTCGGTCCCTGGTTGGGGAACTAGATCTCACATGCTAGAACTAACAGTTCACATATCACAACTAAAGATTCCACATGCCACAACTAAGACCTACAGCAGCCAAGTGAATAATTTTTTTTAGTTAAAATAAAACTTTTAGAACCAATTTGTCGATATCTATAAAATGACTTGCTAGGAATTTGATTAAGATTGCACTGAATCTATAGATCAAGTAATTAAGAACTGCTATCTTCATAATATCATGTTTCCAATAAATTCTTAAGTATTTTACTTCTAATTGTGTATTAAATAATTTTCATAAACATAGTAGATAAATAAGATGAAATTCCACTTCTTTGTCCTACACTGTTTTGTCAGAGACACAAAGTAGTTTTCTTTTCCTTTATTCAATGTGAAAAAAGAATGTATGCAGATCTGGTATTTGCCAACAAATGGAGTCTGTGGTGTGTTTCTGTCCCTTCACCCCACTTTTCTTCCATGAGTGGTGATGCCAGTTAATCTCAACAAAAATACTGCACTGTAAACTTTATGGTCTCATATGAAAGCAGCAAATCAGCAGAGTAATGAATTTCAAAATACTGGAGTAAAAATAAACACATTTGCATGAAATTCACAGTAAAACATGTCCTTACTTGACAAAACGCGTAGCTATCCCAAACAAGACTTAAAATTTACACCTGGAAACCCCTACATTTGGGATTTGGTAGAATACCCTTGGCAGATCTGTAGCTTGAGAACAGATGGATATACACAGGAGTGGGCCCAATTTTCAGCAAGTATTTTTCCAGTATATCTCATTTGAATTGCGTTGAAACATTTCCTAACTTCATTATTCCTCTCTTTGTCGCAGTAAACCAAAGCTCTGGCAACACAAAGGTTCACAACATGTGAGTAAACCAGGGTTCTTCTTTTTCCTATCCTATCTATTAGAAACTCACAGGCAGTTATTATCTTTCTTTGGAAACAGGAGATGGTTACCACTCCTCTCTCAGTCTCCTGCTCTGTCTTATGTGAATAATTGTATCCCACCACGTGAGGAATAACTAAAGATCCAAAGGGAGAGGTATAATACTTTAGCCACCTTCCAAAACAAAATCCATGGATATCACTGTTCAATCATGACAGTGTCTGAACTCTGTTTTGCATTGGACTGGGAATGTGGGAAAATGAACAAAATATATAAAATGTATGTTTTAAAACACTGAAAAACATGCATATCATGACAGTCATACTGGGGAGAGGGAAAACAGGAGATGAAAGATGATCATCCAATCTCTCTTCCCAGAGGCCCCTTCTACACTGCTATGCAGGAATGGGGACCCATGCAAAACATAGAGGTTTTGTTGATTTGAGTTAGACATTTAGAATTTAAAATGCTGACATAGCTGAAATATGTAAGGCAGAGTCTTGGAAAGAGGAATCTGTATAGGCAAAGAGCCCCAGGTGTCTGTACTGGGTCCCCTTGAGTGTATTGTAGAACTTCGAGTTACACAGACAGATGGTAAAACTTCACAAGAATTAGGCAAAGTGACAGTAAGGAGCTGTGAGGTGAACAATTATGAGAACTCGCACAGGCATAGACTCTATTTGAGTTTTGACCAGCCAGAGTGGAGAGACTTGACTGGACACCTGACACATGCAAGGAGAGATCTTAGAAGACTCACACCTCAATAGTAGGGGCCCATTGGGCTAAGAGTCAAGGTAACTATAGACATTGTCCTGAAAGGCTTAAAAACAATCCTCATAGAGATCTTGCACAGGTATCTACCCAACAGAAATGAGAACATCTGTTTATAAAAAGACTTATTCACAAATTTTTATAGCAGTTTCTTTTTAAAATGCCTGCATATTGGGAATATTAATCATTTCCATTAAAAGATAAATATTTTGTTGATCAAGTTAACACTATTCGCATATGGTCCTAAAGTCAATTCCCAATAAACTAGGAGGGGTCCTAGCCCTAGTTTTTTTTTCCATTCTAATCCTAACCCTTATACCCCTGCTCCACACATCCAAACACTACTAAGCAGAGACTGAATTACTGATACACACAGAAACATGTATGAATCTCAGAAATACAATGCTGTGATTCAGATGGTAAAGAAACTGCCTGCAATGCAGAAGACCTGGGTTTGATCCCTGGTTCGGGAAGATCCACTAGAGAAGGGCATGGCAACCACTCCAGTATTCTTAACTGGAAAACCAAGAGAAGAAAAGAAAAACCTAGCAGGCTACAGTCCATAGGATCACAGAGTCGGACACAGCTGAAGTGACTTAGCAGGCACGTGCACACGAGCTTAAGAAGTCAGACACAGAGAGCACTTGCTGCATAATTTCACTTATATGGAGTTCAAAAACAGGCAAACTGGCCTTGGCTGATAAATATTAGATCAAAAATTGCCTGTGGGGAGGTAGCAATGACTAGATGCAGGCATGGGGGAATTTTCTGAGTGATAGTAATCTATATCTTGATTGTGGAAATGATTTCAGAAGTATAGGCACGTATCAAAACCAATTACTGGCAGCAGATTTAAAATGGCTTCATTGTATGTAAATAAATTATTTATATATTCATTATATATAAATAAGTTACATATGTCAGTATATTCAGTTCAGTTCAGTCGCTCAGTCATGTCCGACTCTTTGCGACCCCATGGATTGTGTAGTCCATGGAATTCTTCAGGCCAGAATACTGGAGTGGGTAGCCTTTCCCTTCTCCAGGGATCTTCTCAAACCAGGGATCGAACCCAGGTCTCCCACATTGCAAACTGATTCTTTACCAGCTGATCCACAGGGGAAGCCTCACAAACACCCAGAGGCTACAAACTCATGTCCATCATGTCAGTGATGCCATCCAACCATCTCATCCTCTGTTGTCCCCATCTCCCCTTCTCCTCCCACCTTCAATCTTGCCCAGCATCAGGATCTTTTCAAATGAGTCAATTCCTCACATCAGGTGACCAAAGTACTGGAGTTTCAGCTTCAGCATCAGTCCTTTCAATGAATATTTAGGACTGATTTCCTTTAGGGTTGACTGGTTGTATCTCCTTGCAGTCCAAGGGACTCTCAAGAGTCTTCTCCAATACCACAGTTCAAAGGTATCAATTCTTCGGCACTCAGCTTTTTTTATAGTCCAACTCATCAGTATATTATATGTAAGTAAATCTCAATAAAATTGTTGTCAAAAATAAAAACAATAATATGTAAAGAGATAGCTGTCCCAAGTTTCTTCTTGGTAGAAACCCTCTATGTCTTAATCACAGGACAGCCAGAGGGAGAAGACAAAGCATCTTTCTCACAAGCTTTCAGATTTCCATTAATTGCATGGTATAATGTATCAGCTGTTTATTATGAGTCTTAACTCAGTGTCATGGGTATTGAACTTAATATAAAATTCTCTTAAATTATGACAGTATATTGTAGGCTCCTTTTTAAGGGCATTTTTGTAGTTTTCAGATACTGTGTTTGTAGGGAAAGGCTTAGTGGTCGCTGCTAGGTAAATACCACTTTAACCCAAAAGTGCGAGGTTCAAAAGATATTCACCTCACTGCCCTTCCTCTATGAAGAGTTTCTTTCAATTCTGATGTTTTTCTCTCACACTGACTCCTATAAACTGACTCATTGCTTTGTATTTTTTTGCAACCAGCACACATTGTCCTATATCATTTCTCATCTACCATCATCCTCTCTCCACTTTCTATCCCACCTACAACCTAATAAATCCTAAAGGATATAGTACCCTTAGGTAAAAATTGAATTTGCTAATAATGTTCACTGAATCAACAAAAGAATTTCTACAAAGGAAGGGTCAATGGTTGGATAGTAAAACCTAAAATAAGGAATAGAATGCTTGTTGATACATAATACAGTATTAATGTCCTAGGCTTTGGAGTCTTAGCTTTCCTATTTGAAAAAAGAGAGTGATATCCTTGGGCAAATGTAGTTTTATGAGAAATGTACAAGCTACAATATGTGCCCACAAATATACAATAAACCTTCTAATAATCAATTAACATATGCCTTCAAAGGTATGCATGTCATCTGTATAGATAAAATATATATACATAGATATCCATTTATATGTGTGAATAGTTAATTTTTATATGTAGTATATACAGATACATAGCAAAATATATGTATTATAACATCTATTTTTTTTGAATTTTCTTTATTGTGTTGGTTTTGCCATACATTGACATGAATCCACCATGGGTATACATATGCTCCCCCCCCAGAACCCCCCTCTCTCCTCCCTCCCGATTCCCTCCCCCTGGGTCATCCCGGTGCACCAGCCCCAAGCATCAATCCTGGGCTGGCGATTGATTACACATATGATAATTAACATGTTTCAATGCCATTCTCCCATATCATCCCACCCTTGCCCTCTTCCACAGAGTCCATGAGTCTGTTCTATACATCTGCGTTCCTTTTGCTGTCTCGCATGCTGGGTTCTCGTTACCATCTTTCTAAATTCCATATATATGCATTAGTATACTGTATTGTTGTTTTTCCTTCTGGCTTACTTCACTCTGGATAATAGACTCCAGTTCACATTTCTCCAAAGAAGACATAAAAATGGCCAGCAAACACATGAAAAGATGCTCAACATCACTCATTATCAGAGAAATGCAAATCAAAACCACAATGAGGTATCACTTTACACCAGTCAGAATGGCTGTAATCCAAAAATCTACAAGCAATAAATGCTGGAGAGGATGTGGAGAAAAGGAAACCCTCTTACACTGTTGGTGGGAATGCAAACTACTACAGCCACTATGGAAAACAGTGTGGAGGTTCCTCAAAAAGCTGCAAATAGTCCTGCCATATGACCCAGCAATCCCACTGCT
>ML664060.1:1594819-1662501 GCA_007570785.1 Antilocapra americana | reverse complement strand
GAAACTGGAGCCCATTATCCAGAGTGAAGTAAGCCAGAAGCAAAAACAACAATACAGTATATTAACACATATATATGGAATTTAGAAAGACGATAATGAGAACCCAACATGCGAGACAGCAAAAGGAACACAGATGTATAGAATAGACTTGTGGACTTTGTGGATGAGGGTAAGGGTGGGATGATATGGGAGAAGGGCATTGAAGCATGTTAATTGTCATGTGTCTAATCAATCGTCAGCCCAGGATTGATGCTCGGGGCTGGTGCAGTGAGATTTCCCAGGGAGGAGGGAGGAGGGAGGGGGGTTCTGGAGAGGGAGCATATGTAAACCCATGGTGATATCATGACATTGTATGGCAAAAACAATAATAAAAAAAAAGACCAAATGGAAACAAAAAAAAGAAAGAGCCACGTGTACCCCAACGTTCATCGCTGCATTGTTTACAATAGCCAGGATATGGAAGCAACCTAGATGCCCATCAACTGATGAATGGATAAGGAAGCTTTGGTACATATACACAATGGAATATTACTCAGCATTAAAAAAATTCATTTGAAACACCTATGTTATAATATGTTCACAGCAACGCATTCACAGTAGCCAAGACAAAGAAGCAACTTAAATGTCCATCAGCAAAGGAATGGATAAAGAAGAAGTGGTGTGTACACACATACACATACATACATGGTAGAATACTACTCAGCCATAAAAAAGAAAATAATGGCATTTGTAGCCACATGGTTCAACTGGAGATTGTCATACTAAGTGAAGCAAGTCAGAAAGACAAAGACAAATGCCATAGGTTATCACTTATATGTGGAACCTAATATATGACACAAAGGAACCCATCTGTGAAACAAACACAGAATCAGGGACATAGAGAACAGATTGGTGGTTGCCAAGGGGGAAGGGGTAGGAGAGAGATGGAGTAGGAGTCTGAAGTTAGCAGATGTAAGCTTTTATATATAGAATGGATAAACTACAAGGTCCTATGTATAGCACAGAGAGCTATGTTCAATATCCTGTGATACTGAATTCAGTTATACATATATATGTATGGTGATGGTGGTGGTTTCGTCACTAAGTTGTGTCCAACTCTTGCGACCCCATGAACTGTACTCTGCCAGACTCCTCCATCCATGGGATTCTCCAGGCAAGAATATTGGAGTGGGTTGCCATTTCCTTCCCCAATATACATGTATAAGAATGTATATATGTATAAAAAATGTAGGTATATATGAAAAAGAATTTCTGCCTGAAATGCAGGAGACCCTTGTTTGATTCCTTGGTCAGGAAGATTCCCTGGAGAAGGTATAGGCTACCCATTCTAGTATTCCTGGGCTTCCCTTGTGGCTCAGCTGGTAAAGAATCCACCTGCAATGCAGGAGAATTGGGTTCAATCCTGGGTTGGGAAGATCCCTTGGAGAAGGGAAAGGCTACTCACTCCAGTATTCTGGCCTGGAGAATTCCATGGACTGCATAGCTCATGTGGTCACAAAGAGTTGGACAAAACTGAGCGAATTTCACTTTCCACCAGGGAAAAAGAATATGTGTGTGTGTGTGTATATGTATATATAACTGAATCACTTTGCTGTAGAGCAGTAATTAATACAGTATTGTAAATCACTATACTTCAACAAAAAATAAATAAAAATAATAAATATATATATTATATATCCAGTAGCATTAGAAAATAAACTGTTTTATCAGATATTTCATTAAAATTCAAGGTTATACATATAAAAGTCCCATAGAGCCATGATTTCCTTTGTTCTATTGAAATGTTTCTTATTTTATCATTTTATTTCAGAGGCATGCATGCATCAAGATCATGAAATTTTCAATGTATTAATGAAGGTGTTAAGCTACCCTATATAAGCCACTTGACATCTTAAGCTGATAATTGATATTTATGTAACTATGCTAAGAGACATAACCTAGCAAGGAAGATTGGATTCTTGTATGACTTCAAATCTGGATAAAACATGAATATTTGACAGTAATTTTTATAATCTTTATAATCAACTGCAAGATATTTGGTTTAGCTGGGCTAAATATTTGGCCTAACCAGTGCTTATGCCACTTAAAAACATCAAGTGTTAGACATCTGCTGCCATATCAGGTTAAGAGTCTTATTTTTTTTAATATCACAATACTCATGTTGACTATACGTGTAGACACTGTATCCAAAAAATAGAAGCGTCATATAAATAAAATGCACAAAAGATGCACTGAAATTTTCTTTTTAAAATTATAACTAAAATAAATCAATAAAATTATAACTAAACAATAGTTATCGCTTTTGTTAGATCTGACACAACTTATTCATTAGAGAGCAACAAGTGTGCACATCTGTATATTTGCATACTAAAAATAGTTGTTCAGGAAACAAAAGATTGCTTAGAATACATAACCCCTTACTTGTTTAAATTATATGTTTCCGAGTGGAGTATTATGATCTTGTTTTCAACTACATGTATGTGACTACCTAATTACAAAGCAGACATTTTAAACATAGTGTTTACTTCAAAGCATTGTATCTCAGAATAAAAATGCATTAGAAGCAGTGATCAAGAGGAGGGAGGGAGATACAGTCAATGCCTTGGACACAGACATCAGGATCTTCATCCTCCATTCTCAGGAAGTTCTGTTGTGACCAGAGTTAATGCAGTGTAGACTGAATGCAGCTTTTTAGCTATGAAAATGCTGATAGTTCATGAAGAATTGTGTCATACTGTTTTTGAGATTCATCATTAGTATTATTGAAAAGGATAAGGGTGAGAATGGGACCAAGAGAATGCTGTCACAATGTTAATATATATATTTATTATCTCTGCTAGCTCTGTCTAGTTAGGGGAAGAGGTTTAGTGGTGGTTCTTGCCAGTTGTGAAAGGCAAAGTTAGCGAGGAGGGAGATAATAGGAGTTAAGCTCAAATATAGAACTGGACACTGAGAATCATGGCCAAACTGCCCGATGTATAAAATCCAAAGGGATGAGATAATTGAGCTTATTTCAGCAATTACTGTGATTTCAGTTCTTTCCCAGCAAGATCCTAGCTGGGAAAAGATGGGGAACAAGGGTGTCAAAGGTATGATCCAACCCTCTAGGAGGAGAACAGCAAGAACTTGGATTAAATGTCAGGTTCCAGGGTTCGGAGTCATCTATAATACCAGTGGGAATTGTAGGACCAAGGAAACCATGAAAGAAAATGCTAACTGACATGGTGGTCATGCAGGTATACAGTCCTCTGACTGCTAAATCAAGAGCAAAAACTTAGTCTAGACCTGACTTGATGGTTTGCTGTGGCTCTTTTTATATGCCTGCTGTCTACTGGGTTGACTCAGGAACCACATGTGACTGCACTGGCAGAGGGTGTCAGTGCCTCCAACTGTGAGGGGCTGGAAGGGGCAGGGCAAGACAAAGTGAAAAGTGTGAATCAACCCTGAATATTCATTGGAAAGACTGATGCTGAAGCTGAAGCTCCAATACTTTGGCTAGCTAATATGAAGAACTGACTCACTGGAAAAGACTCTGATGCTGGGAAAGACTGAAGGCAGAAGGAGAAAGGGGTGACAGACAATGAGATGGTTGGACAGCATCACCGACTCGATGGACATGAGTTTGAGCAAACTCCAGAAGATAGTGAAGGACAGGGAACTCTGGCATGCTGAAGTCCATGGGTTCACAAAGACTCCAACACGACTCAGTGACTGAACAACAACAAAATGCATACAGTGGCGCATCTGCTCTGAATAGCTAATGACATCTCCCTGTTCTAGCCACCTTGCATTTAGCTCAAAAGATGTGGAAAGAAAAATTAAAATGGAGTAACACATGGTATTTTTGCTTAGTTAATAAATATAACAAATATGACCCAAGATGAATGATGAATGAGGAAGTAGTTGTCACATTAAGTAGGTACCAATGGCACTTAGCCCATGCAATGTTTAACATGTCTAGTGAGTCCCCCTAACAGCACTTGATGTTCCAGCAACTAAGATGTTTACTTTCATACAGATGGCCAACAAGCACATGAAAAGATAATCAACATCACTAATTATTAGACAAATATAAATCAAAACTATAGTGAGGTATCACCACAGAGCAGTCAGAATGGTCATCTTGGAAAAGTCTACAAATAACAAATGCTGGAGAGGGTGTAGAGAAAAGGGTGCCCCCCTACACTGTTGGTGGGAATATAAATTGGTACACCATTATCGAAAACAGTATGGAGGTTCCTAAAAAACTAAAAACAGAACTACCACATGATTCAGCAATTCTACTCCTGGGCACATATCTGGAGAAAACCATAATTTGAAAAGATACATGCATCCCTATGTTGACAGCAGCACTGTTCACAATAGACAAGACATGGAAGCAACCAAAGTGTCCATCAACAAACGAATGGATAAAAAAGATGTGTGTGTATACACACACACACACACAAACAAACATTATGGAATACTACTCAGCCATAAACAAGAAAGACAAGGCCATTTGCAGTAACATGGATGCAATGAGAAATGATCATACTAAGTCTGAAAGAGAAAGACAAATACCATATAATATCACTTATCTGAAATATGACACAGATGAACCCATCTATGAAACAAAAACAGAATCACAGACAGAAAAGACTGGTGATTGCCATGGCAGAGAGGGTTGGAGTTAGCAGATGTAAGTTTTTATATATAGAATGGATGAACAACAGGTCCTACTATATAGCACAGAGAACTATATTCATTATCCTATGATAAACCATAATGGTATACATAAAAAAGAATATATACATAAAAACAGAATGTATATATAGAAATATATGTATATGTATAACTGAATCACTTCACTGTATAGCAGTAATTAACACTGTAAGTCAACTATACTTCAATTTAAAAATTTAAAAATACAATGCTTACTTTTAAATAAAGAAGACGAAGCAATTTCACACACATGTTAACATAGTCCATGACAAAGCCACAGGTAAAAACGGATTTATATGCCTCAATAAATAATCCTTGGCATCATCAATTAGATGATGTTAACCTACCTACCATTTAATTTCTTCTTAGTGATTCAATATATTACTACAACTCTGCTGAGGCCATAGTATGAGCACACTGGAGTCCTAATTAGCCATAACGAGTTGGTTAGTGCAATACTGACAGAACAAAACCTGGAATCTGAATCCCTTTTTAAGCAGTTTATGCAAATTTACTCTTTATTCTCGGGCTATTCGCAATCACAATTAAACTTTTAAATGGAGTAATAATTTTACTCAGTAAAGTGTGCATGTTTCCAGCATCTTGTCCCCCCCTCCTCTCTCTCACTTGTTTATTCTGTAACAAAATTATAATGTTGTCACAGCATACAATTTTAGTTCTCCTTAAACCTATGTTGCTGAAAAACATACTAGTCCCTAAGGCTCACCTTTGGTGTTTTCACACAAAACTTTTTCCTTTATAGACGGTACTCACAAAAATTGGCTAAAACTTTCTATTCAGGCCACAGCTACAGGAGCAAAATGGACCTGATGCCTCATTTCCCAATTAAGTTTAAAATAAAAGAGGTATTTCCCCCCATACACTCACAGGCATATGATTCTAGTCTGCTCTTGTTCTGCTCTCTAATGCCCTCTCCGTTTCTGGATCACATCAATAGAATTCATTTATACAGAGTGAAGATAATGCAATTTCCAGCTCTGCTTTTCAGGTGAAGGTATCGCCTTTGCAAACCTCAAATGGTGATCAGCAGATAACTAAAGCAGCAGCTCTGCTTTAGAACAGATCAAACGTGTCACTTTTTTTCCTATATATAAGGATGCTAAAAGATGGTGACAGAGATGAGAAGCAGAAAGTCAGATGCAAGAAAATGTCATAGTTCAGGGAACTCTTGGTTAGAATTATAAAAGAAGAAAGAGTTGACATTTGTCAGAGAAAATGAGTGATGTCACTATTGCTGAGATGGGTGGTATGCAAGAAGAAGATAGGACCACATGCTCAGAATGAATAGTTTTCTGTCATGAATAGAGATCAAGTTTATAGGGTTTGCTATGTGATATATTGGTTAAGAGCCTGAGGACAGACTCAAAACTGAAGAGTAAAAGAGATACCGAAAGCAAACATCTCTGTCCCCTTTTAAGTGGACAATATCTTCTCTTTAGGAAGTTTTCAACAGTTTTGACTTGCACCCTGGGGTGAGGAGGATGAATGTGCACGCTAATAATTTTCAACTTCTTCCAGTGAAGATTATTATTACGTTGTGATGGTGTAGTTCATTTGACTCAAAGGTAAATCTCTCTTTTCCAAGAAAAACTGAATCTATCCCGAATTTGAATGCCAAGATCCTTGAGAGCCACAGAATTGCAGCATTAGCCATCAGTATGGAAAATCAAAGATTCTATTGACCGATGATTTAACTTAATAAAAAATAATGTAGAAAGGTGAAGTAAGACACTGGGAAGAACTCGTTATCTATTCTGCTTGCATTAAATTTAATGAAGGTTCTGCTTTAATAAATTCATGAAAAAATACAAATAAGGGCTACAGAATCAGGTAAAGTGTATCTGTTTCCCACATCTACATTCATACCAAAAATCAACCAATGAAATGAGAAAAAATAATACATTTCTGAGGGAGTAGACACTCATTAAACGATTTATGCAAGTGATAGAATACTTTTATTCATGTTTGGATAGCACTTCAGGTTATTTTAATTCCTATGATAGTTATTAGCATCCCTAATTCCCCATCAACTTCAGTTTTGTAGAGGGAGTAATTAATATGCATGGTGTTTCTCTCATTTGCCTGGAATTACAGATGATGACTCCAGCACCAGTGTTCTGGGCTTTATCTTGCAAATGGGACATTGACTAAAATGTGAAGACCATTGGGTCCCTTACACTCATATAATTTGCATTTGTGACAGAGTAAGTTCTGCTTATATAAGGATGGCCTGATCAGTTCTCAAATTAATCATTTTTTTGAAAATACTGACATTAGCGCACATTCTTGAAGAGAAGTAGACAGTGTCCTAGAAGAAATAAATAGAGATGATCACCTCTAACATGATCTTGCAGTGTGTTTTGGCCAAGTCACTTCATCTCGGTTGTCATAATGTTCCAAATGTTTCACTGGTAAAGAAAGAGTATCCAACTACTTCAGGATTCTCAAATGGGGGTGGTTGGGAAGAACAGTGACATGCATCCAACAAAAGACCTATTGGCCAGTCCTGGATGAGCTTTCATTTTCAAAATACCCAGATTCCTACCCTAACTCTCCTCTCCTCTGATCTTCTAGTTAGAAGAAGACATAATATTAGTGATGACTTTCCTGGTGGCCCAGTGGTAAAGAATCCACCTGCCAATGAAGGAGACATGGATTTATTCCCTGGGTCAGGAAGATCCCTTGGAAGAGGGCATGGCAATCCACTCCAATATTTTTGCCTGGAAAATCCCATGGAGAGAGGAGCCTGGCAGGCTACAGTCCATGGGGTCACAGAAGAGTCGGACACAACTTAATGACTATACAACAACATTAGCAATAATTTTTCACCTATATTAATAGAACTGAGGCCAAAATCTGGTTAAAAATCAGTGGGCCAAATGATCTCTAGAAATTTCTTCCAAAATTAATATTTTGTAGATCTAGGAAGACACTAATTGATTGTTTGTACTATTAGCAAACACTTCTATCCAAGTGTTCTCTTGTTTCACCATACTCTCCTGGGAGAATTAAATGACACTGACATGTGAAGTAGCAAAATGAATCACAGTGCATACTGTGCACTCCATAAATGGAAGTTGCCTTCCTTTCATCCACAGCAACTGATGAAAATGTTCCTGATATATGGTATGCTTGATGATGGGAGATAAAATAACAGGGTAGGGGGGTGCAGTGAAGGGAAGATGAGCACTGCTTTCCTAAGAAAGGACTCGTAAATTGGAAATGACTCTGAGCATTGAGTTGACTCCAAGCCCTGTTGATTCATGGTGACCTTTAGCAGAAGTCACTGCACAGCTCTTATCTAGAAAAGAAATAGGACCATTCTCAGGTTCTGTGATATGCAGCCAGCCAGCCATATCATTGCATTTAAAATATTTTTATTTAATGAACATCTTTCCCAAACATGAGTCCTACCTATTCATTACACAGGAAGCATCCCAATCATCATTTATGGAGTAGTTCTCTCTCTATGCCAGAGAACATGATTATGTATGTTGTGCACATATTAGAAGGGCAACTGATCAGAAGTGATTCATTTGTGTGGCTTCATTTACATGCTCTGGACATATGGTCTACATACATTTGGCACATCAAAGCACATGTGTGTGGCATAAGTGGATACTGACTTTTATAACTGGATGTATATCTTCATTGGGAGAATTTCTCAAATGTCACATATACAATATATTACTTAAATAATAGTATCAGTCCAAATATTATGTGTGTGTTAGTCACTCAGTTGTGTCTGACTCTTTGTGATCCCATAGACTGTAACCCACCAAGCTCCTCTGTCCATGGAATTCTCCAAGTGAGAATGACCAGGGCTGAGATCTAGAGAAATAACTGAGAGTATATATGAAGGCAAGAGAATGACAAGAGAAATATGAAGGACCTCCGATTAACTGGAGCCATCACATATGTTCCTGAAGTGGAATTTAAACTGGATATAATAAAAAATTATCATGGCCTCAATGGAAAAATAGGAGTGCTCCTTTATTAATCTAATTTCATAAAAACTAGCTCTGTATGTTTTTGTGAGTACTGTACTGTGCACTTTACCTTTTATTCCTTATATAGTATATGATCTGGTTATTGTTACATAACAAATGACCCTAAATTTTGAGTAAAATGAAAATGCTTTTGCTGTGTTCATGATTTACCTGGTCAGGGATTCAGAAAGGGTTCAGTTGTCTACTTTTTGGGGTTTCTCATGCTCCTCCAGCCAGATTTCAGCTGTGATTTCACTCATTTGAAAATTCCACTGACCTGAACATTCAAAATGGCTGACTCCTATGGCTGGCAGGAGATGGTGGCTCTAAGTGGGAATCCCAGCTAGGACTGTCCACCAGTTCACAATAGTAACTACCGAGCAGTTGAACCTCACACCTGGCAGTTACCAACCTCCAAGCAAGTGTCCCAGGAAAACCTAGTAGAAACTTCCAGACCATTTCTGTTCTAGCTTTGGAAGTTATATGTGTGTGCGTGTGTGCTAAGTCACTTCAGTCATGTCCGACTCTTTGCAACCACATGGACTATAACCCACAAGGCTCCTCTGTCCATGGGATTCTCCAAGCAAGAATACCATGATTCAATTATCCTCTGATTCTCAGAACAGTCATAAGTCAAATCAGATAGGAGAGGAGGGGACAAAGGTCCACCTATTGTTGGTAGGAGCATTCAAGTCACATTAATGAAAAGCATACAGAATAGGATATGTTGTCGTGGCCAATTTGAAAAGCATAATTGAACACAACTAATATTTCCATGTTAATCTTTCAGAGGTGGAAATTGAGGCCCAAGGTGTTTAAAAACTAGAAAGAGACCTAAGTGGAACTCAAACCAGATCTGTCTTCCTCTAAAATCCATATTCTTTCTACTGTGCTACAATGCCTTATGGGGTATATTATTCTGTCCTATATTATACTTTTTTCAAAAATATGAATAAATTGAAATTTAGTATCAAAGACAGATCATCTGATTAAGATCCATAGTCCTGATTTCTAACCTTGTTTCTACTACTTGAATGATCTGGGGTGAGTTGTTTCCCTTCCCTGGGCTTCTTTTTCACGTTATATGAGAAGAAAATTTGTGCAGTATTGTCTCCAAAGTCCCTGACACTTCTTGAATCCTGTGCTTTGTAATGTGAAAACATTACAAAAAGAAAGCAAAATAGAGAGCAGTATTAAAAACTTTAATAATTTTTAATATGAAGGTTATAATACCTATTTACCTCACTTCGAAAACATCTAATTTTGGTTTTGTGATCCCTGATTGGGATGCTCATTAACCTCTGAGGCAAGAGGCAAATGATTTAATTAGTTGTACAATTATGTCTTTCTTCTCTGAATATTGTCTTTTAAATTCAATCACATTTCCTGAATCAAGAGGCTCCCACAGGCAAGAGAAAGAATATGGATTTTATAGGTTTATTTCAGTTACTAACTAAAATGGAATAAAACTATCATGGATTTGAATAATAATTTAAAAGAAACAGTATCCTAGTTCTGCAGGCACCACATAATAATTTGTTCCTACCTACTAGGATATGCACTCTTGGAAAAAAAAAACCTGTGTCCTCCTAGAAACAGTTTCCTGAATGATTGTCTCATACAGTAGTGCAATGATCTGCTGAACTGTCTGAAAATGATCTGAGTCTGGGGCAAACCTCTTTGAAGATCCTTTGTCTGTACACTAATGTTTTCATACTATATTATTTCAGTCACTTAGTTCATTGCAGTTTCACAAAATTATGGAATTAAGAGCTTGGGGAGAGCTTCAATATTATGGACTTTAGTTATTTCTGACTTTATTCTCAGCAGAATCTTTTCTCAAACAAAATCAGAAACAAAAGTTTCACAGAAGTGTTGGTGAAAGTGCAGCTTCTGTACTGGAAATGGGGCTGAGGCTCCAGATTCATTCCTATGATGAATTTCTCTCTTCCTATATTCCTTCCCCTACCCTACTGCAGTCTTCAGGTTATCTGAAGGGGTTTTTAGAACTTTGAAAAATCACTCATACAGTCCATTACTTTTCAAAATGTTTGATAAGATATCCCTGTGCTAGACAGAAGTAAGATGACAGAACTGTTGCCCCCACAGAATGCAGTCTACTAGGAGACATACACCTGTAAACAAACCTTTGCTCTATTCTTGGTGCACTAATTATAGCATATGCTAGGGATACCTAATGTTGTAAGCAGCTACTTTGCCCCTTTTCTGTTTGCTCATCCTTGTTTTCCTTAGACCTTAATCAGAAAGATGAGATCATTAAGCAACATTTCACTTAGCTCCTGATCTCTGTTTTTCTAAATATATACAATACCTTACCTAACCCCTTGATTCCATTCCTGCAATAGAAGGTATAATGGTGAAATATTAAGTAGTTGAAGAATGACTGACTCTCTACCCCTAGCTTCCCTTTAGTAAATTTGCAGGCAGACCATATGGGCAAGACAGCATCTTGTGATGGGGCGAAGTCAGCAGGCCTGCACATAATGGAAAAATGATGAAAAATCTGACCTCCTGCCTTAATGATTAACTGAGATGGTTTCCCCCGTTTCCCTTTAAAAAACTGTCATGGAGCAGAATCTTTGGAGTTGTTCTCTGGAAATAAGCCCACCATCTTCCCAGATCACTGGCTTTTCTGAATAAAGTACCTTGCCTCTCTATCAAAGCTTGCCCCTTGTTTTATTGGCTGTTAAGTGTCCAGTGGCCAAACCTGTATTTGGTTAGAGTGTGACATGGGGGTAAGTGGTCAGGAATAACTTCCTGACATCAGAAAACACCTAACACCTGAAGGAAAACTAGTAGTAAGACATAAAAAAGGGAAAGGGGGGGAGACAATGCTTTAGGAAGAAAGAAACGTGTATAAAGTGCCTGTGATGAGGGGCATGGCATATTTGAGTTTTCCTTGAGTGTGAAATGTGAAGAGTCAAAGATAAGGGATGAATGTGTAGATGTGATCAGAAACCACATCATGATGGGCCTTGTAAGCTGTGGTAAGTCATCTGAATTATAATCGAAGGGCAGTGAGGCAGAGGGCCACTACAGGAGGTTAACGAAGGAAGAAAATATGATATGCAATGGGTTTCCAAATCATCGCTGTGGCTGATATGTGGAGAATGGACCAGAGAGGGCCAAGACTGAAGAAAGGGGAAACTATTTTGGAGGAAGATTTGACATCATTGCTAAACAGTTTGGATGTTGTCCATGAAGAAAAGAAAGAGATGAAGAATGATTCCTTAGGTTTTGGCCTCAGAAATGCATGGACATTGGTGTTATATATTCACATGTGGGAAACTGACAGATCAGTAGGTTTAGGGGGTAAATAAAGCATTTTTAAATAAGTTGGGACACATATTAAATATCATGTAGAAATGGATGTAGGTAGTTAGATGTGAGTATGTATTGCTGGAGATAAGTCTGGAATAAAGAGATAGTTTTGAGGATAAAAAATATACAGGTGGTATTTGAGGCCACTGCAATAGATGATTTTGTTCCAGATAGACTATAAAGAGTGCAGAGATAATGTGACTGGGTCAGATTCATAAAAGCCCCAACATTTAAAGGATGGTTAGAAAAGATAAAACTGAAGGAAAACTAGTATCCAAAGATGTAGAAAAACAAACTACAAAAAAAAGTGTAGAGGTGTAGGTAAATAACAAGAAAATTAAGTGGTTATTTGTTAGAGGGAGTCATCAACGCTTGCAAATGTACCTCTGTTGAAAGCCTGGAGATTGAAGAACATTTACGTGACTCTGCTACATACTGAATGCATTCCCCATTTAAAGAAAAAAAAAAAGAAAGAAAAAGAAAACTGGAGAATAAAATAGCAGCTATAATCAAACTACAGTGCAGCTACTGACTAAAACGATATTTTCTAAAAACATCAAAATTAAGATCAAATTAAGGGAGAAAGGTGAGAAACACATATTTCTCCAGATCTTGATCATGAAAAATATTATTTTTCTGAGAATATTGTAGTAATGCAGGATCCAGATAACTAAACTTTAGTCAGACTACTAAGGGTTACAGCCATGATCAGACTAGAGAATATAGAATGACAAAGGATATGAGACTGAAGGATCAAACTTAAGAGTGAGGAAGACATTCCTAGACAAGAAAGAAGCCATAAAGGAAAACATTGATAAAATATAGGATCTAAAAATTTAAAGTTTTTACATACCAAGAAATAATAAAAGCATTTTAAAAGACAGTAACTTGGAAAAATTGTGACTCTTTAATAGATGGAAGACTGTTGCTCTTAATACGCAAATGTGTGTGTATGTGTTTATTAGTCTCTCGGTCGTGTTCAACTCTTTGCAATCCCATGGACTATAGCCCCCCAGGCTCCTCTGTCCATGAGATTCTCCACCCAAGAATACTGGAGTGGGCTGCCATTTCCTTCCCCAGGGAATCCTCCTAACCCAGGGATTGAACCCAGATGTCCCACATTTCAGGCAGATTCTTTACCATCTTAGCCACAAGGGAAGCCAAAGCCTAGTATACAAACAGTTCTTACAAATTTGTGAAGGGAACACATAGATAAAATGGTAAATAAAAAGGAGGATAAACACTAAGAACAAGATATGCACAGAAGAAATACAAGTGGCTCATAAACAAATGAAGAGATGGCTGACCTCAGTAAAAATCCATGAAATACATCACATTTTGTCCCCAAAAGGCAAAAAAATGTTAAACAACATTTAGGAAACAAATTCTATCAATCATTGTTGATTGACTGTAAAATGCCATACTTTTCAGAAAGCAACACAGCAATTGTTGTTCAGTTGCTCAGTAGTGTCTAACCCTTTGCAACCCCATATTCTGCAGCATGCCAGGATTTCCTGTCCTTCACTATTTCCTGGAGTTGCTCAAACTCATGTCCATTGAGTGGGTGATGCCATCCAACCATCTCATCCTCTGTCGTCCCCTTCTCCTGCCTTCAAATTTTCCCAGCATCAAGGTCTTTTCCAATGAGTCAGTTCTTTGCATCAGGTGGCCAAAGTGTTGGAGCTTCAGCTTCAGAATCAGTCCTTCCAATGAATACTCAGGATTGATTTCCTTTGGGATTGACTGGCTTGATCTCCTTGCAGTCCAAGGGACTCTTAAGAGTCTTCTCCAAAACCACAGCTCAAAAGCATCAGTTCTTCGATGCTCAGCCTTCCTTATGGTCCAACTCTCACATCCATACATGACTACTGGAAAAACCATAGCCTTGACCAGATGGACCTTTGTCAGCAAAGTAATGTCTGCCTTTTAATACACTCTCTATTGTCATAGCTCTTCTTCCAAGGAGTAAGTGGCTTTTAATTTCATTCTGCAGTCACCATCTGCAGTGATTTTAGAGCCCAAGAAAATAAAGTCTGCCACTGTTTCCCCATCTATTTACCATGAAATGATAGGACTGGATGCCATGATGTTAGTTTTTTGAATGTCAAATTTTAAACCTGCTTTCCCACTCTCCTCTTTTACCTTCATCAAGAGGCTCTTTAGTTTCTCCTAGCCTTCTGCCATTAGGGTGGTATCATCTGCACATCTGAAGTTATTGATATTTCTCCCAGCAAACTTGATTCCAGCTTGCGCTTCATCCAGCCTGGCAGGTTACAGCCCATGGGGTCAAAAGAATTGGAAACAACCTAGCAACTAAACCACCACCACCACCACCACCACCATACACTTGAAAAGATAATTTTTTAAAAATAGTTGAATACTACAAAGAATAAGACAAGAACTGACAGTTGTCCATTTGGCTTAGCAGGCTTTGTCTTTTTCACAGCACTTTCAATATTAAATTAATATACACTTAAAAAACAAACATAATAAAAGTATGATTTTAGTCACATAAAATCATTATCAAAAGGAACTTTAATATTTTAAAGTCATTGTATAGGAGGGTCCTGGGAGAAAGAGAACTAGGCAATGTTTTCTTGACAGAAGAGAAGGCATTTTTGGCTTAACCATTTTGTGATCTAAGCCTGGCCACAATTCTTGCCCTTGTCTCAGTAATCAATGATCTTAATGGAACAAAGACTGAAAGGAGATCAAACCAGTCAATCCTAAAGGAACTCAATCTTGAGTATTCATTGGAAGGACTGATGTTGAAGCTCCAGTGCTTTGGCCACATGATGTGAAGAGCCGATCCATTGGAAAAGACCCTGATGCTGGGAAAGATTGAGGGCAGCAGGAGAAAGTGACAACAGAGGATGAGATGGTTGGATGGCATCACTGACTCAACAGACATGAGTTTAAGTAAACCCCTGGAGATAGTAAAGGACAGGGAAGCCTGGCATGCTGCAGTCCATGGGGTGACAAAGAGTCAGACACAACTTAGTGACTGAACAATAACAAAGGGAACAAAGGAGTGCATGAACAGAGAAAAGGCAGTTAAATAACAGTACGACAGAGTCCTAGTTCTTCCTCAAGGAATATACATAAGAATCTCATACTTCCTTTGATTTCTGCAGGAACTAAGGCCTTCATCCTGGTGGAAGATGCAATGATGATGTTGACCCTCAAGAATGACTTCAATTAACTAAGCCTTGGACTCTGTAGAACTTGGCTCCAATTCTACACTGAAATCTCCTCTATTCAAGTTCCTTCATGAATATGCCTGTACCCTTAGTTTAAAACTTCCTGGATTTTGCTATTTGGGGAAACTTTGGGGGAAAGATCTCCAGTGTTCTTACTGCAAGTAATACATCTTCTTCCTTCTCCAATTATTTGGCTTAGTTGTGTCTTTTTGTCTTTTGGCTTAACACCCACCAAGAGTCAAACCTAGTTTTCAAGTAACAAATGTAGCTCCTGTATTTCTAGCAGCTGCTTCACTTTTAGCACTCAATGTTTTATTGGTTTGTGTACCCCTTCAGTCTCCTTCAAAATATTATCATTCTTGGGTTCTATCTTCATCTCACTTTCAGCTGAGGACAGATGAAAGAGTCCTAGTTCCTCCTCAAAGCTTACCTGGTGGCTCAGTGGTAAAGAATCTGCCTGCAATGCAGGAGAAACAAGAAATGCAGATTCCATTGCTGGGTCAGAAGGATCCCCTGGAGGAGGGCCTGGCAACCCACTCCAGTATTCTTGCCTGCAGAATCCCATGGATGCCAGCCCACATGGGGTCACCAAGAGTCAGACGTGATTGAGCACACAGAACTACTTAAGAGAGAACAAGAGTTATGTTTTGTGAATCACTGTACATCTGAGAAGAGGTTCTCAACTCATGGGCCATAGCATAAGATTGTACTAAAAATGGACGACATGTGTGTGAGGAATTGACCCCTTCAACTCTGAGGTGGCTCATCACAGCCTGGGTCAGCGAGAGCCTTTAGGCTGATAGTTTCCTGTTGTGAGCACCCAAATCTAGTCACCTTATAAACTATTAAAATATCCTTTTCTCTTTCTACCAGGAAGTGGAACAAAAAAAGAGGGAAGTGTGATACCACAGCTCTAGAACATCACTGTTTTCTTCTAACAAATGTCATGTCTGTCCAAAACATGGTAGGCATTTCTTCATTTTCTTCTTCCATTTAATTTTTTTTCTGAGTAGGAAACTGTGTTCAGGTTGACTTTTTTGTATTTGTCAGTAAACATTTTTTCTGCTTTGATGATTGGAGAGTTTGTGGATATTAAAATTTAAAGTTTTGCCAAAGTATCCCAAGGTATAAGTTTATTTTCATTACTTTCACCTAGAAGTCACTGATTACCTTCAATTTGTATATGTAGATCTTGTTATCAGGAAGGGAACATTGTCTTCAGTTTCATCTTTCTTTACTGTTTGGGTTTCTGTTCTCGTTTCTCCTCTCAACAACTATAATTCTGTTGTCTTCAAACTCACATAGTGTTTTTTGTGTTATTACCATTTCTTACATTTTTTTCTACTCTGACTTTTCTTTCACATTTTGTTAATTAATGCCTCCCATGAGGATTTTACCTTGCTGTATTGAATTATTTTCACATGTGATCACTTGCTTGCTTTAGTCATCCATTTGTACCTTTTCTTGTATCTGTTTTATTTCTCTGCTTTGCTCTTTTTCCAATTTCAGAGATATTCTCTTTTGTTGTTGGAAAAAAGTCCAAATTTTTCATCATTTGTCAGAGAAGTAAAACATTTTTTCCATCATTAAAATTCTATCCTGTGGTAATATGTCCTCTGCCTTACTTTTCCTGCCCTGTTGTTTGAGAGGTGCTTCAATATTTGAGGAAGTGTCAACAGGAACAGGAACAAAGGTTGGCTGGTTCAGACTGGACAGAGTGTTGCCCAGAATGTAAATACTTTTCAGTAAGTCAAAACAATTTAATGATAATGAAGGGAGTAACTGTGTGACTTTAAGGTTATTGTGTATTCTATTGAGGCACTCTATGTAATCCTAGAGAGACTACATAATATCCAAACTGGGACTCTTTTGAGAGTGAAAGGGGCACTATTAATTCTTCTACTAGAAAAATGGGCATAAATGGAGACTACTGTGAGCAAAATGAGACATATAGTCACTCTACCTACTTCACCTAGAGCAGTGAGTCTTATCTGCAGTGTCTGTTAAGCCACTGAGTATGAAAAGCTCTTCCTCCGTTCTGCAGTATCCTTCAGTCATTTCCCATGAAAAATATATTGGGTGGATCTTCCATCAAGATGGAACTTTAAGCATATGGACTGTAGTACTCTGCAGTCTTCCTGTTTCTGTGTCTTCTCTGACATTTCAATAGGATGTTGGAGGATTCCCTAGTGATTCACATGGTTAAGAATCTGCCTGCATTGCAGGAGACATGGATTCAACCCCTGGGTCAGAAAGATCCCCTGGAGAAGGGGATGGCTACCCACTCCAGTATTCTTACCTGGAAAATCACGTAGACAGAGGAGCCTGGCGGGCTACAATCCACAGGGTCACAAAGAGTCAGACACAGCTGAGCAACTAACACACACAGCAGGGACACCTTGTTTTCTGCTTTGCTCACTGATGATTCTTAAAGGTTATACTTAGCAAACTGGACCAGCTACATGTTTCACTCAGCTCAGAAAAAGCCCAAAAGATCATCCATCCTCATGATGAAGTAACATCTATCTCTGCTTTATTGACTATGCCAAAGCCTTTGACTGTGTGGATCACAACAAACTGTGGAAAATTCTGAAAGAGATGGGAATACCAGACCACTTGATCTGCCTCTTGATAAATCTGTATGTGGGTCAGGAAGCAACAATTAGAACTGGACATGGAACAACAGACTGGTTCCAAATAGGAAAAGGAGTATGTCAAGGCTGTATATTGTCACCTTGCTTATTTAACTTATATGCAGAGTACATCATGAGAAACACTGGGCTGGAGGAAGCACACATTGAACTCAGGATTGCCGGGAGAAATATCAGTAACCTCAGGTATGCAGATGACACCACCTTCATGGCGGAAAGTGAAGAGGAACTAAAAAGCCTCTTGGTGAAAGTGAAGGAGGAGAGTGAAAAAGTTGGCTTAAAGCTGAACATTCAGAAAACTAAGATCATGGCATCTTGTCCCATCACTTCATGGCAAATAGATGGGGAAACAATGGAAATAATGAAAGATTTTATTTTGGGGGGGCTCCAAAATCACTGCAGATGGTGATTGAAGCCATGAAATTAAAAGACTCTTACTCCTTGGAAGGAAAGTTATGACCAACCTAGACAGCATATTCAAAAGTAGAGACATTACTTTGCCTACAAAGGTCTGTCTAGTCAAGGCTATGATTTTTCCAGTAGTCATGTATGGATGTGAGATTTGGACTATAAAGAAAGCTGAGTGCAGAAGAATTGATGCATTTGAACTGTGGTGTTGGAGAAGACTCTTGAGAGTCCCTTAGACTGCAAGGGGGTCCAACCAGTCCATCCTAAAGGAGATCAGTCCTGTATGTTCATAGGAAGGTCTGGTGTTGAAGTTGAAACTCCAATACTGTGTCCACCTGATGTGAAGAGCTGACTCATTTGAAAAGACCCTGATGCTGGGTAAGATTGAAGGCAGGAGGAGAAGGTGATGACAGAGGATGAGATGTTTGGATGGCATCACCGACTCAATGGGTGTGAGTTTGGGTGGGCTCTGGGAGTTGTTGTTAGACAGGGAGGCCTGGCGTACTGCAGCTCATGGGGTCACGAAGAGTTGGACACGACTGAGCAACTGAACTGAACTGAATGTCTCACTCAGACATAATTCAAGGGACATCCTCTGTGAAATGGGTCCTGTGGCTTACCATTGTGTCAGGTTGAATAGCATAATTAGAGGTTCCACAAATATTATTATTTAGGTCTGCTCTGGTAAGAAACATCATCTCATGTGCTTGAGAAAGGTATAACAATGTATGGATATGTGTGCTGAGACACACAATTGTATTGGTTGGACTCCTGTATCAAAAAGTCTAATAGAGCATATGCAGAGTTATTGCAGGTAAGGAACATATAATGTGGAAGATGTGAAAGGTCATGACTGCTAGAACTTTTCAGTACTAGGTGATCCTCAAATGTAAATGTGAAAACATTGTGGGTCTGTATAGTCAGTGAAGTTTAGTAGTTCACATTAATGAGCACTTGCTGCATGCCAGGTATGTTATAGGTGCTTTATCTTCATTAACACATTCATTCTTCCCAATAACTCTATGAGAATCGACAATATTATCCTTTCTTTACTTGTGAGGAAATTAGAACTTTGAGAGAACACCTAGATCAAGCTGTGCAGCTGAGATTCATACAAAGGTCTATGGTTCAATAACCCAGGGCCATAGCCTCTACATGCTTCTCTACATTTGAAGTACAAATTCACTCAGATGATGTTAACCCTGTCCCTTTAGACAGGTGTCTTATAAGATCTGAGCAGGATACCAAGTTTCCAGTTAAGCTGATGGGGTTTTATCACAGGAGAAAGTAAATATCTTGTAAGAGAGCACTGTAGGCCAGCCAGTCATATGGATGGGTGAGGAGAAGAGTGGAGGGAACACTAGGGAAAGCCTGTGACTCAAAAGCCACACCCATCCAGCTACATGTGATGCCTTGGATAACATGACAAATTCCAGACTAAATGAACTGAGTTCTGCTCACAGATCTACTTCCAGTTCTGACCAAGATTAACTTAGAATCAGGCAGGCTGAGTAGAGAAGTGCTCCTTATCTCAAAATGAGAAATAATAGTACTGGCTCTAGCTTAGAGGGGTTAAGAAATCAGAGAATGACTACAGTTTTGATGTCTTTAGAGAGATTGTCTTTTTAAAGACTCCTTTGAAGTTTGAAATTGAAGACAAAAAAAGAAGTCATTCATGGGTAACAAACACAGTGGGGCAATGGAACCTTTATATTCATGTCAATGTATGGCAAAACCAACACAATAATGTAAAGAAAAGTAAAAGAAATAAATTAAATTAAAAACATTGTTTTAAATGTTTTGTAGAGAAAACATCAGATTTAAAATTCAGTTACATCATGTGATTATATTTAATATTATCTATGAATAGAGAACCATTTAATGATTCCAAGTTGAGAAAATACTTTTTGACATCTGTTTCAATATTTTGGCTGTTTTCCTGACAGCAGAATTTTAAAGACAGTTCAATGGAGGCTCACACATCATGAAAAGGAGCTAGAGAAGACAATGAATGAGGTACTGAAGCATCCTTTGGGACACATGGCAAATGACTTTCTAAATAAAGAAATCAAATCATTATATGAAGGAAAGGTTTATCTGAGGATCAACATTCAAAGCTAGTATCTTCCCTCTTCTGCTCATTCAAGTGGGGTTCATAAAAGCAGGAATTTACGGATAGAAGCTTGGATTTCAAGGTGACACAAATGCCCAACTATGCCCAATCCTGTAGGGAAGGCAAACAGCATGTCCATGAGACCTAGACAACTGAGTAAAATTTGAGTCAGTCGTATTTTACACAGCCATGCTAGCAAGTACCCAGGGCCAACAAAAGCCAGATTACCATTATTATAGATATTTTCAGGGTTGGTTATAGAAACTGTGAACAGGAAGATATAATTAGTGTCAAAAAATACAGAAAATCAGTTTGTTCACTATAACTCACTGTGGGGTGGGCTAGGGTAGGGGCAGCAAAAACTTTCTTTTGTGTACTATCAGCCATATTACATAAATCCCACTAAGGTGTTACTTCATTTCATCTTCACATCTCTTTGTGCTAGGATACTGTCATTGTCTGCATTTTAGAGATGAAGAATCTGTGGCTCAAAGAGCATAAATAACTTGACTAAGGCCACATAACTTGTAATTTTGGTCTATATGATCAAATTCTATAATGAATTCTTATTGTGATAAGAAGTGATTTTGACTCTTAGGAAATCCTTCACCTTCATGAGGTCCTCCATTTAGGATGGTTTTGCTTGGCCCTGTCCTGGGGACCAAATCCCTAGTTAGAAGGTGAACTTCACTGGTTAGATTGGCATGAATTTTGTAGAACACTTAGATATGTTTCATCTAGGGAACTCTGCATATGATTCTGAGGTCAAGCCAAGCCCTATGTAGAGCTGTATGAAGTTTATGCAGTGCTTCACATGGAATCTAGGAGTTCAGATGCAAAGGTTAACAAGATGCCTTCTGTCTCACAGAAAACTCACCCCCAAGTAGAGGCAAGAGATCCAGATACAGGTTACCTTGACACTTGAAAATCCATCCTTAAGAAAAAAAATCATCATCTAATAAAGCCACCCTTTGCCTTTCCCCTCCTTCCACTTCTGCTACAATGAATGGCTCATCATTTCTTTTCAACCCTCTCCACCTTTAACCACACTGCTCTCTGCAATAAATATCCAAAACTTATTGACCACTTAGTCAGTTCCTAGTTATCCTTTAAGAATCAGCTCAAATGACAGATTACGAGTGAGGAACTCCTTAATTCTCAAGGCAGATGAAATCACTTTCTCTTCTATGGCTTCCAGCAATTTGTCCAAATTTCTGCTACAGTACCTTGTAGGCCGCACAGCATAACTCATTAACTTTTAAGCCATTCCAGATTACCATTCATTTATCCTGTTCTTAAACAAATAACTATATCATAGTAAATATCAAATATCATTTGCTGAATAAAGTTTATAACACATAAGCACCTAGAAATTGTGTTATTAAGTAGACATTTTACTTATAAATGAGACTAACCTGAGGCAAATTTTGTGACAGTGAAGTCATTTAGATTTCTAAAACTTGTTCATATTTGAGTGACCATAGTGAGACAGCAGGAATGTGAATTTGGGCATAGATGGAGATGAGCATAATGAGACCCCACACAGGAGAGATGATAACATACCACATAGAAATGTGGACTCTGGGGTCAAAGAAAACCAAGTTTAACACCCTTCTAAGTAGACTAAGATGGTAAACTGGGAAGTTACAGACCCTCTTTCCCCCATAGACACACCAAGTTAGCAACAATATAAGGAACAGAATACTTCTATGAGAGTTCTAGAGTACACTTGAGAAACCAGAGCATCAAGGCCATTTTAAAAGCAAGGGGTAGGAAAAGTCATAGTACTTGGTGCAGCTGTTTATACTCCATCCCCTAAGCAGCATATTACAGAGCAACCAGGGGGAACACCTCTGTGCCAAGTTTCCTCCATGAGGAGAGAAACAAAAAAAGTGTACCACGTGTCCTGTGTTCTGGCTTATCCAGGGATTTTTCAAAGGACTGGTTTCTGCCTCACCTGATTTGAATCACATTAGAGCTGTAGTTTTTGAGGCACATGCCAAGGGAAGAAAGAAGTAAGAAAAGATTTAAGAGGGCCTAAACCTCTAATCAGACAGAAGTATGAGTGTCTTCTCCCATATAAAATGATTAAGCAAAGATTGAAATAGGTGGTTCTTTTTTCAAATGCCAAATTACCAGCAAAAAATTTATAAGGCATAGAAATAAACAGGAAAACATGGCCCAACCAGAAGACCAAAATAAAATTCCAGCAACTGATCCTAAAAAATGCAGATACATGAGCTACCTAACAAAGAATATAAAAAGGCAGTCATAAATATTCTCAGTGAGCTAAAAGAGAACACAAGCTAAACAAAATCAGGAAAATGATGCATAAACTAAATGAGAATATCAGCAGATAGGAAAACCTATAAAATTAACCTGACAAATTCTGGAGCTAAAAGATACAATAGCTGAACTGAAAATTCATTAGAGAAGTTGAACATCAGAATTCATCAGGCAGAAGGAAGAACCAGTAAACTTGAATACAGATCAATTGAAAACATCCAGTCAGAGAAGCAAAAAGAAAAAATAATGGAAAGTGAAGAGAGTCTAAAGAACTTGTGGGATATTATCAAAGCAATCAATAGATGCATACTAAGAATCCCAGAAAAAAATAAAAGGAATAGCAAGCACATTTGAAGAAATAATAACTGAAAATTTCCCAAATCTGAAGGAAAAATTAGACATACAGATTCAGGAATCTGAAAGAACTCTAAAATAAATGAAAAGAGAACAATATCAATACCCTTTATTTAGTTTAGTTACCCAAACTAACTGAAGTCAAAGTCAAAGATAATTTTGAAAGTAGTAAAAGAACATACAAGGAAGTTCTATAAAAATGTTAGTGAATTATTCAATAGAAACTTTGCAGACTAGAGGGACTGGGATAATATATTTAAAGTGCTAAAAGAAAAAACTAACAACCAAGAATATTGTATCAGACAAAACTGTCTTTCAAAAATGAAGAATGTCACCTTGTATAGCAGAACACTTGTATAGTAGAACACCTTGTAGAACAGAATCACAGAATATAGCAGAATATTGTTAAACAATTATCCTCCAATTAAAGTTATCCTCTATTTTAAAAATGAAGAAATTAAGATCTCCCAGATAAATAAAAACTGAGGAAGTTCATTACCATCAGACTTGTCCTATAAGAAAAGCTAAAGCGAATCCCTCAGATTGAAATGAATGATCAGTATATAGCAACATGAAACCATATAAAAATATAAAGTTTTTCAGCAAAGGTAAATGCATGGACAAACACAGCAAATTTTATACTCTTCTAATTTTGGTACTTATAATTTAAATGAAAAAAGAAAACCATAAATATATGTTAAAGGGAATATAATGCGAAAAATGTAATTCATGACAATTATAACATAAATTTTAGGGAGCTATAAAAGGGTTTCCCAGGTGACTCAGTGGTAAAGAATCCTCCTGCCAATATAAGAGATGTGGGTTCGATCTCTGGAACAGGAAGATACCCTAGAGGAAGAAATGGCAACCTGTTCCAGTATTCTTGCCTGGGAAATCCCATGGACAAAGGTGCCTGGCAGGCTACAATCTATGGGGTGGCAAAGAAGCAGAGAAAACTTAGCAAATGAGCAAGAAAAGGATTGGAATTTTTGTATGTGACTGAAGTTGTTATCAGTTTAAAATTTAATGTTGTACTTTAGGATGTTTTAACCCTTGCTTCCTGACCTGCATATAGATTTCTCAGGAGGCAGTTCAGGTGGGCTGGTATTCCCATCTCTTTCAGAATTTTCCACAGTTTGTTGTGATCTACACAGTCAAAGGCTTTGACATAGTCAATAAAGTAGAAATAGATGTTTTTCTGGAATTCTCTTGCTTTTTCGGTGATCCAATGGATGTTGGCAATTTTGTCTCTGGTTCCTCTACCTTTTCTAAATCTAGCTTAAACATCTAGAAGTTCATAATTCACCTACTGTTGAAGCCTGCTTGGACAATTTTGCTCATTACTTTGCTAGTGTGTGAGATGAGTGCAATTGTGCAGTAGTTTGAGCATTCTTTGGCATTGACTTTCTTTGGGAAAACATTTGGAATGAAAACTGACCTTTTCTAGTCCTGTGGCCACTGCCGAGTTTTCGAAATTTGCTGGCATATTGAGTGCAGCACTTTAACAGCATTATCTTTTAAGATTTGAAATAGCTCAAATGGAATTGCAACACCTCCATTAGCTTTGTTTGTAGTGATGCTTTCTAAGACCCACTTGACTTTGCATTCCAGGATGTCTGGCTCTAAGTGAGTGATCGCACCATTTTGACTATCCGGGTTGTAAAAGATATTTTTTGTATAGTTCTTCTGTGTATTCTTGCCACCTTTTCTTAGTATATTATGTTTCTGTTAGGTCCATACCATTTCTGTCCTTTATTGAGCCCATCTTTGCATGAAATGTCCTCTTGGTATCTCTAATTTTCTTGAAGAGATCTCTAGTCAGGAAACAACAGTTAGAACTAGACATGAAACAACAGACTGGTTCCAAATCAGTAAAGAAGTACATCAAGGCTATATATTGTAACCCTGCTTATTTAACTTATATGCAGAGTACATGATGAGAAATGTTGGGCTGGATGAAGCACAAGCTGGAATCAAGATTGCCAGGAGAAATAGCAATAACCTCAAATATGCAGATGACAACACCTTTATGGCAGAAAACAAAGAAGAGCTAAAGAGCCTCTTGATGAAAGTAAAGGAGGAGAGTGAAAATGTTGGCTTAAAACTTAACATTCAGAAAACTAAGGTCATGGCATCTGGTCCCATCACTTCGTGTCAAATAGATGGGGAAGCAAAGGAAACAGTAAGAGATTTTATTGCTTGGGGCTCAAAAATCACTGCAGATAGTGACTCCAGCCATGAAATTAAAAGATGCTTGCTTCTTGGAAGAAATGTTTTGACCAACCTAGACAGCATATTAAAAAGCAGAGACATTACTTTGTCAACAAAGGTCCGTCTAGTCAAAGCTATGGTTTTTTTTTTAATAGTCATGTATGGATGTAAGAGTTGGACTATGAATAAGGCTTATCACTAAAGAATTGATCCTTTTGAACTGTGGTGTTGAAGAAGACTCTTAAGAATCCTTTGGACTGCAAGGAGATCCAACCAGTCCATCCTAAAGGAAATCAGTCCTGAATATTCATTGAAAGGACTGATGCTGAAGCTGAAACTCCAATACTTTGGCCACCTGATGCAAAGAGCTGACTCATTTGAAAAGACCCTGATGCTAGGAAAGATTGAAGGCAGGAGGAGAAGGGGACAATGAGGAGGAGATGGTTGGATGTCATCATCGACACAATGGTTATGAGTTTGAGTAAACTCCCCGAGTTGGTGATGGACAGGGAGATCTGGTGTCCTGCAGTCCATGGCATCAGAAAGAGTCAGACATGACTGAGCAACTGACCTTAGTTAGGATGTTTTATGTAACTGCAGTGGTACCCAGAAAGAAAATATCTACAGAATATACACACAAAATGAGAAGAGAATCAAGAAAATCACCAGAGACGAAAACAATGAACCACAAAGAACTATAGTAAAAGGAGTTACAGAAAGGCTACAGCATATGCAGAAACCACCTTTTTTAAATGGCAACAGTAAGTCCTTCCTTATCATTAATTATTTTAAATGAAAATGGCTTAAACTCTACAATCCAAAGACAGATATTGCTTGAATGTATATTAAAAAAAAAAACAAGATCTAACTGAATGCTGCTTATGAAAGACTCACTTCAGATCTAAGGATTCACATAGGCTGAACATGATAGGATGGAGAAGACTATTCTATATGAATGGTAACCAAAAGGGAGTAGGTACAGTTATATTAACACCAGCCAAACTAGACTTTAAATAAAAAAAATTAATAAGAAGCAAAAAATGACATTATATAAGAGCATCAATTCACCAAGAAGATATAGTCACTATAAATATAAATTATAGTCACCAAACCTCAGAACTCCTAAAATATGACACATATTGAGAGAATTAAAGGGAGAAATATACAGCAACACAGTAATAGTAGTTGACTTCAATATCTTCCATTCAATAGTGAATAGAACAACAAAGATCAAAAAGGAAACAGAGGACTTTAATAACACAGACTAACTAGACATAAAAGACATATTCAGACCGTTCCACCCAACAACAGCAAAATAAACAATCTTCTCAATTGCACATGGAACATTCTCCAGGATAGATACAAAAACAAATCTTAAAAAAATCCATCAATACTGAAGTCATAGAAAGTATCCTTTTTGATCACTATGGAATGAAACTAGAAATCAATAGCACAAGGAAAACTGGAATATCTACAAATATGTGAAAATTAAGCAACACACTTTTAAACAACCAGTGAGTCAAAGAAGTCACAAGGGAAATCAGAAAATAGCTTAAGATAAATGAAAACAAAATATACACAAAAAATATGGGGAGCAGCAAAAGCATTGCTAACAGGGAGGTTTAGAGCTATAAATGTGTACATTAAAAAAGAACTATCTCAAAACAAAAACATAACATTACATCTCAAGCAACTGAAAAAAGAGGAACAAACAGAACCCAAAGTGAACAGAAGGAAAGAAAGAATAAAGATCAGAGCCAAGGTAAATGAAACAGAGAACAGAAAATCAATAGGAAACACCATTGGAACTGAGTGATTTTTTTTCTTTAAGAGATCAACAAAATTGACAAACTCTTAGCTAAAATAAGAAAAAAAGAGAAGACTCACACATCTAAAATCAGAAATGAAAGAGGGGACATTTCAACTGATGTGATAAAAACAAAAAGAACTACCTAAGAGAATACTATGAACAATTGTATGCCAACAAACTGGATGACCTAGAAAAAATAGATAATTCCTACAAACACACAACCAACCAAGAGTGAATCGTAAAGAAATAGAGTATCTGAATAGAACAAGACTGCTTGGATAGCCAAGGCTCTGGTATTTTACCATCAGTGCTGATAAAATCAGTCACACTTATTTCAGAATTTCTGTTCTTTCCCAACTGTTTAAGACTGAAGGATGTCAAAAGAGAACAACAAATTGTAAATGGTTTACTATGTTCAATTCAATTCATTGTCATAATAGCATCTTATATTTGGAACACATTCTGAAGAGCAGGGGACTATGGGGTTTTAAATATTTTAACATCCTTTCCTTAAATTCACTGTAATTTTCACATTCTCTCTGTTCCATTCCTGTAATCATTAAAGACCAGGCCAAATTCTTCAACAGACAATGCCCCTCGACATTAATCCACGGCATTCTTGGGACAGAAGGCAGGAGTGGGTACTACTAGGAGTTTGAATAATTTGTAAGGGGTTCAGAGGAAAGAAGCTAAGTGCTTGAGTCCTGTTAATGACTGCAAAACAAAGGAGCAGTGATTGACTTTGATGTGGTTAAAGTACCTATGAGTTCATTATTTGGTTAGAAGTACAGTCATAATTTGTGGGGAATCTCTTCAAAATTCACTTATTATTTCCAGGTGGCACAGTGGTAAAGAATCTGCCTGCAAGGCAGGAGACCCAGGTTCTATCCCTGGGTGGGAGATCACCTGGAGAAGGAAATAGCAACCAACTCCAGTATTCTTGCCTGGGAAGTTCCATGGACAGAGCCTGGCAGGCTACAGTCCATGAGGTCACAAAGAGTCAGACACAACTGAGTGACTAAACAACAACTACTGACTAATTTTAAGTCCAGCTGCCAAAATGTTTCCTGTTAGGAAACTTTTATTTTCATATCATGTTCCTCAATATAACTTTGTAAGCCTAAACTTGAATCCACGGAGTTCAGTTTCAAGAGATTACATTTTCACTCCATTACCTATGAATCTCATCTCTTATACATGAAGCAAGTGTCTCTGCCTGCAGACAACTTAAAGTCAACCTGTTGCCTCTGTTTATCGGTGGGAGGTAAAATACTTATTGAATTTGTAGTGTGTTTTCTTCCTGTATGTGTTATAAGTTCTCAGTATGATTAATGTCACTACAGCTGAAAGACTGTAATGACAGTCTCTCTATCTAAATGGAGATAGAAAGTGAGGAATATTCATAGAAAACAATTGATTAAAATATATTTTAAAAGTAATACTTAAAATCAAGTACTCATGAGAAGCTAAAAGAAAACATAATAAGAAAATGATGAGTAGAACATTTTCCATGAAACAGCATTTATTCATATAAAGAGAAAGATCAGGTACTACAAGAGAAGCAGTGTTACATGGAGAGCAGTGCCAGTCTTAGTGCTGGAATTTACCCTGATCCATTGCATAGATTTAATTATTCCCTGATGTAATACCCTAACATTTCTTCCATCCCATTCCTCTTGCTCAGAGAAGTTAAAATGTTTACCTTTTTTTCAATGCCCCCAATGAAGATAAACCAAAGTCCCATCAAGGTACTGAATGCAGGTAGATTCCAGACTCTTCAGGCTTTGTGCAGTACTCTCTCTTAGGACTAGATGTGACTGATTTTGGTTAGATGACCTAGGTACTAAAGATGACAAGTTATCGGTCCATCACCACCACACATGTCTAAAATATAATATTGGAGCAAGCAAAAGAATATTCGGGCACAAAAAGGAAACCAAGCAAGCAAAGAAGAAAGAAAGGAATTTCCATTCAAAAAAAGGAAAAAAAGAGATATATACCCATCTGCTGCTGCTGCTGCTGCTACGTCACTTCAGTCGTGTCCGACTCTGTGCGACCCCATAGACGGCAGCCCACCAGGCTCTGCCGTCCCTGGGATTCTCCAGGCAAGAACACTGGAGTGGGTTGCCATTTCCTTCTCCAATGCATGAGAATGAAAAGTGAAAGTGAAGTCACTCAGTCATGTCTGACTCTTTGCGACCCCATGGACTGCAGCCTACCAGGCTCCTCTGTCCATGGGAGTTTCTGGGCAAGAGTACTGGAGTAGGGTATATACCCATCAGTCACTAGTATATCGCAAAGTTGAAATCCTGAGAATCAGGCATTGTGAAGGCTCCCTATCCTGTGGGTAGAAGTCTCAATTAAAGCCTAATTCTACTCAGTGAGAGGGAGTCCTTGATGATTATTGATGAGCCTGAGCTCCGTGTTCTAGAAGTTCTTTTACATTATCTCCCTTAGTCATATCTGAAATACATGGGAATAGGCCATCCCCAGTGGCTCCACAGCTGTCTCAACTACAGGTGCTGAAAGGTGGGACTGAAAGTTTTCTTAAATTTCAAATTATCAGAGGCTTTGAAGATTTTGATCTATTCACTTCAAATCAGTTCCATGTACCAGTGATCACACAAGTATTTCCTCAATATAATTCTCAAGTCTTATTTATTTTGTTTCCTTATACATAAACATACACACTTTCATTAATAGTAGCTATCTTGTAGCTATCTGTAAAAAGTGATGGGGAACCCATATCTTGAATCTGATCATTGTCCTGAATCATTTTATTCAGCTGAGAAGTATTACTGAAATCTTATCCTCTCAATATCTTTTTTATTCCCAACTCTTAAAATATGGGGTTGGGAAAACATTTGGTCTTTTCTAAACCTGCAAAGCCCACAGTCCCTTAACTCTTCCTATTTCTTTTCATTTCTAACTGAAAACTGACTTTATCCTGAGTTCATGTCTTTTCTATATTCTCTTGCCAAGCTTTTGCAGGCAGTAAGAACCAGCACACAGTATGAAGTTTCTGTTTTGTTTCACCTTTCCCTCTAGGACTGATGGATAAGTATGACTCTGATTATACCTCCAAGTTACTGCAGATGTAATTTTATTAATAATACAAAATTTGAAATGGAGCAGGACCTATGGTCCTTTCCCCTCTCCAAATGTCCTTCACCTGCTGTTTCCCTGTGGAAAAACTTGAGCCAAAGAATAAGCTTAACCAGAGAAGTGAAAAAATGCACAAAAAAAGGAAAATAGTCAAAGGAGATGAAATAATAATAATGTTGTCATTAAGTAAAGTCAAGGACCTTTAGTTCCTTCTCAAGGGCTATAGATACATTCTGAGCCATATTCTGTGAGCTGTCTTATAGATACTGAAACCCCCACCAGGTGGAGAGGTTAACTGCAGGATGACCAGACCTGTAGTCATGACATAAGCTGCCACAGTTCTAACAATTGGCCTCAAAGAAATGGAAACAAACCAACTCTGGAACTGAACATTAACTGTACTTAAAACAATCAAGATGACACTGGTCAAACCAGTGATGATCAATTTCAAGATAACTGTCAGAGCTGACTGTGCCGTTTTTGCATGTAGCTCCCTCCTTTCATCTATAAAAGTTCTTGCCCATTGATGGTCAGTAGGGGTAGTCAGCCTTTGGATAAGAATCGGCCTGCCACCACCCCAACTCGCAAGCATCCAAAATAAGGTAAATATATACTACTATGTATAAAACAGATAACTAATGAGAACCTACTGTATAGTACAGGGAACTCTACTTAGTGCTCTGTGGTGACCTAAGTGGAAGGAAATTCAAAAAAGAGGTGATATGTGTATACATATAGCTGATTCACTTTGCTATAAAGCAGAAATATAATATTGTAAAGGAACTATATTCCAATAAGTTTTTTTCTTTAATCTAACACAGAATTTCCTGATTGAGTACCTATCCACTGGGTACAGATTCAGGGACCTAGAAGGCTCCTTGAATTATTTTGCAACCTAAAATAAAACACCCCCCCCCCTTAGAAGTAATCAATCCATTTTAATATTACTGTCATCCTGTTCAATGCTTTACGGTCTTTTATGGCTTACTTGTCACTTATACTTTTTTCCTGTTTTAATAAATTAAATGCCTTTCTCAGTTTATTGGAAGGTATACACCCCATTTTCATTCAAGGGGATACCTTCAATATATTTAAATTTATTTATAATTTTAACAGTGAAGCCATATCTATAATATTCTACCTGATGAAAGTTTTATTTCTTAGCAATTTCTCTTTATTCACTATGAAATTTTTATATTCAGATGATTACTTATTATTCCAGAAGTATTTTATAAAATCTATTTTCTAAGGGGCATAGCTTTAGATTTTATCATTACACTTAAATTATTTAGACTTAAGTCTATATTTTAATTGGTTTTAGTGCTCACAGCAGGTCTTTTATGCTATAAACAATTCATCTTGAGTTCTCTGCTTTGATCATTCCTGAGGAAACTGGAGCAAATCTTCAAATTCCAGCAAGTTGAGAGGAGGAGTAAAGTTCTGGGAATTATGTAGGTGGCATTCTTTCTGCACCCTTCAATATCTGAGAAAATACTGTTGCTGCTGCTACTAAATCTCCATAAGTGCCACACTGGTTCCTTATATAATTTCTCATTCACAAAAATTTTCATCTTAACCTTCTGTAGAACTAATTCCTCTAGTGTTAAAAAAAAGAACAAAATTTGATCATTTGCCAACAACTCGTTTTTTTCCTACTAAACGCTTAAGGGGAAAGAAAGAAAAGGCTTTCAAATTCATGGATTTTTTCCAAAGTAAATCTAAATCTTGCTTTGTTTCCATTATTTACCTATTGCATGGTGCATACTTTTATTAATCATAATAGGATCCTTTTCACCTCAGGAAGATTTTCTTCAAGACTCTTTGATTGCTAATTTTATTAATAATTATAATATCTGCTCTCTCTGGGTTTCAGACTATGTTTAATTTGGATTTCCACAATCTGTTCTGTATCTTTTAGAGGTTATATCATTATTTTAATGTCTTTATTCTTTTCTTCAGAGTTCTGGTAAAACAGAACAAATTTGTGTTCTACTTCAATCATTTGATTATACATCAATCTGGTTTCTGCTTCCCCCATGGTATATTTTTATTTGACAATTTTGAATTTTCATTTCTACATAACTGTTCACAATTTCACATTTCCCCTTATGGTTAGTTATTCTTAATCCATAGATTAAGTCTACTCTGAAATATTGTTAAGAACACAAACCTGTTTTTACTTTGAATTTTTATTGCTTCAAATTTTCTATTTATAAAAATTATAGAACATTACAGAAAAAGTTCCTAGATGCATTCCTGTCACTACCATGAATATTTTGTGTTCTCCTACCAGTCATAAGTTTTACTACATATCAAGCTATATATTTTATAAAAGTTGCATGAATGCTTTAGTTTTTCATATTATTGTATATTTGATTTTCTCTAGCTATGTTGTTTCAAACTGCTGTTACTACTATTTAGTCACTAAGTTGTATCTGATTCTTTGCAACCCCATGGACTGTAGCCTGCCAGACTCTTCTGTCCATGGGATTTGCCAGACAAGAATACTGGAGTGGATTGCCACTTCCTTCTCCAGGGGATCTTCTCAATCCAGGGATTGAACTCACGTCTTCTTTTTGGCAGACATATTCTTTACCACGGAACCACCTGGAAAGCCCTCTTTCAACCTGTCCATGCAATTAGTATATTATTCATCCATACTTAATCCTGTAGAGTCTGTCATCGTAAGAATGTACCATATTTGTCCATTTACTACTGGAAATCTATGCCACTTCATGCTATTATCATGCTTCAGTGAACATTCTTACACTTCTTGTTCATTCTGCAGCATGTTAGGCTTCCCTGTCCTTTACCATCTCCCAGAGCTTGCTCAAATTTATGTTCATTGAGTCAGTGATGCCATCCAACAATCTTGTCCTCTGTAGTCCCCTTCTCCTCCTGCCCTCAATCTTCTCCAGTATCAGGATATTTTCCATTAAGTCAGTTCTTCACATCAGGTGGCCAAAGTATTGGAGCTTCAGCTTCAACATCAGTCCTTCCAATGAATGTTCAGGGTTGATTTCCTTTAGGATTAATTGGTTTGATTGCCTTGCTATCCAAGAAACTCTCAAGAGTCATCTCCAACAACATAGTTCCAAAGCATCAGTTTTTTTTGGCACTTGGCCTGTTTACACATATTTTCTAGTAAACATGTGCAAGAGATCCTCGAGGGTACAATACCAAAAAACTAAACTCCCTGGGTGTTAGAACAGACCTATTTCCAAACCACCATTTTTTCAAAGTAGCTCTCCCAAGTGGTAGTACTAATTTTACATTCCCACTAAGATTATATGAGCTCCTTTTTTCACCATATGCTCATCATTCCTTGGTAATACTAAGTTTATTTTTTTAATATTCCCATATTTACACTGGGATTGGGCAATTTCATTTTTTGATGTTTATTGTCCAGCAGATATATCCACATCTTTGATTTCAGCTTTATATTACTTATGCATTTTTATTTTCTTATTGATCTATAGGGCTGTTTTCCATATACAGTACTTGATGTTAACACTTTGCTACATTGTTCAAAACATATTTCTGTCATCTAAGTTTGTGTTTTTGTTAATATTAATTTTCAAGTTGAAGAATTTCTCATATATTCCTATTTATCTTAGAATTTTTATCATTAGTGGGTATTGGATTTTTCCAGATGTTTTCTCTGCATCAGTTGATACAATCATATGATTTTTTTAACTCATTTATGTGATTGGTTACATTGATTGGTTTTTGAATATTGAACCAGTTTTATATAACTTAATAACTTTGCCATAATGTATAATGTTTTGTGCATTTCCAGATTCGATTTGCTAAGAATTTGTCAAATATTACTGCATCTATATTCATTAGAGATAATGGCTTTTAGATCTTTCTTGTAATGTTTTAATCTGGTTTTAGTATTAGTAATTGTGACCTCTAAAGTGAGTTAGGGTGTTCTTTGTGTTTTCTCAAAGATTATAGAAAAACTGATGCCATTTCTTCCATATGGATTTGATAGAATTCACCAGTGAAAGTATCTGGGCCTGGCATTTACTTTTTGGGAAATTTATTAATCACAAATTTAATTTTCCTAATAGAGATAAGCCTGCTCAGATTGGTTTTTTCTCCTTGTGTGAGTTTGGTAATTTGTGTCCTTCAAAGAATTGGTCCATTTCATCTAGGTTATATAAGATTTGTGGCCATAAAGGTAATAATATTTCTTTATTATCCCTTTGGTATCCAAGGGCTCATTTCTAACAATAAATTGTGTCTTGTCTTCTTTTTATTTTTTGGTTAGCCAGTCTGCAGGTTTATCTATTTTACCAATCTTTCAAAGAACAAGTTTTTTGTTGTTGATTTTCTCTATTCCTGCTTTTCAATTTCATTGAATTCTGCCTTCATTTTTATTATTTATTTTATTCCACTAGCTTTAGGCTTTAATTGCTTATCATTCTCTAGTTTTCTAGGGTGGAAACTTCGATTATCTCACAAATTTTGATAAGTTGCCTTTTACTAGCTCAAATTATTTTTAAAATTTCTCTTGAAAATACTTCCTTGGCCCATGTGTTATTTCATCTCTAACTATACTGTAATTTTTCAGCTAAGTTTCCTTTACTGATTTCTAGTTTAATCCCATAGTGTCTGAGAACATGCTTTGTGTGATTTTTTAAAATTAAGCTGTCTTTTATGGCCCAGAATGTAGTCTTGTGAGTGCTCACATGAGCTTGAGAAGAATGCATATCCTGGTGTGGTTGAGTATTGTGTCAATGTCCTTAGACACTATTGATTAATAATGATGCTCAGGTAAATGAATATCCTTACTGATTTTCTGCCTGTCTGATCTATCAATTATCTATCAGTTTTTTCCTCACATATTTTGTTGTCCTTTGTTAGATGCATGCACATTAAGGACTGTTACATCTTCCTGCAGAATGGATTCCCTTTATGCCTTTCTTTATCCCTGATAATTTTCATTGTTTCCAAATCTACTTTGTCTGAAATTAATAGTTATTCCAGTTTACTTTTGATTAATGAAAGCATAGTGTATCTTTATTTACCTTTTTTACTCTTAGTTGTGGCATGTGAACTCTCAGCAGCTGCATGTGGGATCTAGTTCCCTGACCAGGGATAAAACTCAGGCCCCCTACATTGGGAGTGCAGAGTCTTAGCCACTGGACCAGCACGGAAGTCCCCACCCTTTTACTTTTAGTCTATCTTTGTCTTTAAACTAAGTCTCCTGGAGATAGTATGTAGTTAAGGTAATGTTGTCATTGTTTCAATCTACTGATAATCACTGTCTTTTTGTTTTTGAGTTTTGTTTTTTTATAATCACTGATTTGTAATTAATTTTTTATTGAAGGATAATTGCTTTATGGAATTTTGCTGTTTCCTGTCAACCCTCAACAGGAATCAGTCATAGGTATATATATATCCCCTCCCTTTGGAGCTCCCTCCCATCTCCCTCCCAATCCCACTCCTCTAGGTTGATATAGAGCCCCTGTTTCAGTTTCCTGAGCCATACAGCAAATTCCGGTTGGCTATCTATTTTAGATATGGTAATGTAAGTTTCCATGTTATTCTTTCCATACATCTCACCCTCTCCTTCCCTCTCCCCATGTCATAATTCTATTCCCTATGTCTGTTTCTCTGCTGTTTCCCTGTAAGTAAATTCTTCAGTACCATTTTTCTAAATTCTGTATATACATGTTAGAATATAGGATTCATCTCTCTCTTTCTGACTCACTTCACTCAGTATAATAGGTTCTAGATCCATCCACTTCATTAGAACTGACTCAAATGCATTCCTTTTTATGACTGAGTAATATTCCATTGTGTATATATACCACAACTTTTTTATCCATTAATCTCTTGGTGCACATCTAGGTTGCTACCATGTTCTAGCTACTGTAAATAGTGCTGCAATGAACAATGGGATACATATGTAGCTTTCAGTTTTGGTTTTCTCAGGGTATATGCCTAGGAGTGGGATTGCTGGGTCATATGGTGGTTTTATTCCTAGTTTTTTTAAGGAATTCTCCATACTGTCTTCCATAGTAGCTGTATCAGTTTACATTCCCACTAACAGTGCAAGAGGGTTCCCTTTTCTCCACACCCTCTCCAGCATTTACTGTTTGTAGACTTTTTGATGATGGCCATTCTGACTGGTGTGAGGTGATATCTCATAGTTTTGCTTTGCATTTCTCTAATAATGAACGATGTTGAACATCTTTTCATGTGTTTGTTGCCCATCTGTATGTCTTTGGAGAAATGTCTGTTTAGGTCTTTTTCCCACTTTTTGATTGGGCTGTTTGTTTTTCTGGTATTCAGTTGTATGAACTGCTTGTAAATTTTGGAAATTACTCCTCTGTCAGTTGTTTCATTTGCTATTATTTTCTCTCATTCTGAGGGTTGTCTTTTCACCTTGCTTATAGTTTCCTTTGCTGTGCAAAACCATTTAAATTTAATCAGGTACCACTTGTTTACTTTTGTTTTTATTTCCATTCCTCTAGGAGGTGGGTCATAGATGATCTTGCTTTGATTTATGTCACTGAGTGTTATGGCTATGTATTCCTCTATGAGTTTTATAGTTTCTGGTCTTACATTTAGGTCTTTAATCCATTTTGAGTTTATCTTAGTGTATGATGTTAAGAAGTGTTCTAATTTCATTCTTTTACATGTAGCTGTCCAGTTTTCCCAGCACCATTTATTGAAGAGGCTGCCTTTACCCCATTATATATTCTTGCCACCTTTGTCAAAAATAAGGTACCCATAGGTGCAAGGGTTTATTGCTGGGCTTTCTGTCTTGTTCCATTGGTCTACAGTTATCTTTTTGTGCCAGTACCATACTATCTTGATGACTGTAGCTTTGTAGTATAACCTGAAGTCAGGAAGCTTGATTCCTTCAGCTCCATTCTTCTTTCTTAAGACAGCTTTGGCTATTCAGGGTCTTTTGTGCTTCCAAATGAATTGTGAAATTTTTGTTCTAGTTCTGTGAAAAATGTCATTGCTAATTTAATAGCGATTACATTAAATCTGTAGATTGCCTTTGGTAGTATAGTCTTTTTCACAATATTGATTCTTCCTACATGGAATATCTCTACATCTGTTTATGTCATCTTTGATTTCTTTCATTAGTGTCTTATCTTATCATTTTCTGTGTACAGATCTTTTCTCTCCTTAGGTAAGTTTATTCCTAGATCTTTAATTCTTTTTGTTGCAATGGTGAATGGGAATGATTCCTTAACTGCTCTTTCTGATTTTTCATTGTTAGTATATAGAAATACAAGTGATTTCTGTGTATTGATTTTGTATCCTACAACTTTGCTAAATTCACTGATTAGCTCTAGTAATTTTCTGATAGTATCTTTAGGGTTTTCTATGTACAGTATCATGTCATCTGCAAACAGTGAGAGTTTTACATCTTCTTTACCAATCTGGATTCCTTTTATTTATTTTTCTTCTCTTATTGCTATAGCTAGGACTTCCAGAACTATGTTGAATAATAGTGGGGAAAGTGGACACCGTTGTCTTATTCCTGATCTTAGGGGGAATGCGTTCAGTTTTTTGCCATTGAGAATGTTTGCTATAGTCTTACCATATATGGCCTTTACTATGTTGAGGTAGGTTCCATGCCCATTTTTTGAAGAGTTTTAATGATAAACAGGTGCTGAACTTTGTCAAAGGCTTTTTCTGCATCTATTGACATGATCAGACGGTTTTATCTTTCAATTTGTTAATATGGTGTATGTTGATTACCATTATACTGAAGAATCCTTGCATCCCTGAAATAAACCCAACTTGATCATGGTGTTTGAGCTTTTTGATGTGTTGCTGAATTCTGTTAATCACTGTTTTTTAATCTCTGTATTTAGACTATTCACATATACAGTGATTAATGATATATACTAGTTGGAATATTTATTGCGTATGCAATACTTTTATACTTTTTGCCCTCCTAATATGTGCTTTAAGACTAATCACATTTTCAAGTCATTATTAATGGTGAATTGATATTCACTATATCACTTATATTTCTTAAAAACATTGCAGTGGTTGCTCTAGAGTTTGGAATATATTTTTACAACTAATCTAACTCCACCTTCAATACATTATATGGACTCGTGTATAGTGCAGATAACTTATAACAGAAATTTGAATTCTTCCTTCCTGTACCTTCTAAAATTCATTTCACTTACCCATGTGCTACAATTGCACAAGAGGTTGTTGCCATTATTATTTTGAACAGGCATCTATTACAATAACTAAGAAGAAATAGAAAGGTTTTATTTTACCTTCATTTATTTTTTCTCCCATGAAGATTTTCTTTTAAAATTCTGTCCAGGACAAGTCCACTGGAGATCAGTTCTCTCAGATGTTTGTTTTCTTTTGTTTTTTGGCAGAAGGGAATATTTATTCCTCTTTCATTTTTGAAAGATGATTTCAGTTGATATAGAACTCTAGGTTATATTTATGGTTTTCCTTTCAACACTTTAAATATCTTCAGTTCAGTTCAGTCTCTCAGTCATGTTCACTCTTCACAATCCCGTGAACTGCAGCACGCCAGGCCTACCTGTCCATCATCAAATCCCGGAGTCCACCCAAACCCATGTCCATTGAGTCGGTGATGCAATCCAGCCATCTCACCGTCTGTTGTCCCCTTCTCCTCCTGCCCCCGATCCTTCCCAGAATCAGGGTCTTTTCCAATGAGTCAACTCTTCGCATGAGGTGGCCAAAGTACTGGAGTTTCAGCTTCAACATCATTCCTTCCAATGAACACCCAGGACTGATCTCTTTTAGGATGGACTGGTTGGATCTCCTTGCAGTCCAAGGGACTCTCAAGAGTCTTCTCCAACACCACAGTTCAAAAGCATCAATTCTTCGGTGCTCAGCCTTTTTCACTGTCCAACTCTGACATCCATACATGACTACTGGAAAAACCATAGCCTTGACTAGACAGACCTTTGTTGGCCAAGTAATGTCTCTGCTTTTCAATATGCTATCCAGGCTGGCCATAACTTTCCTTCCAAGGAGTAAGCGTCTTTTGATTTCATGGCTGCAATCATCATCTACAGTGATTTTGGACACTGTCTGACAGAATGTGGTCCACTAGAGAAGACAATGGCAAACCACTTCAGTATTCTTGCCTTCCAAAGAGTAAGCATCTTTTAATTTCATGCTGCAATCACCATCTGCAGTGATTTTGGAGCCCAAAAAATTAAGTCTGATACTGTTTCCACTGTTTCCCCATCTATTTCCCATTAAGTGATGGGACCAGATACCATGATCTTAGTTTTCTGAATGTTGAGCCTTAAGCCAATTTTTTCACTCTCCTCTTTCACTTTCGTCAAGAGGCTCTTTAGTTCCTCTTCACTTTCTGCCATAAGGGTGGTGTCATCTGCATATCTGAGGTTATTGATATTTCTCCCAGGAATCTTGACTCCAGCTTCTGCTTCGTCCAGCCCAGCATTTCTCATGATGTACTCTGCATATAAGTTAAATAAGCAGGGCGACAATATACAGCTTTGACGTACTCCTTTTCCTATTTGGAACCAGTCTGTTGTTCCATCTCCAGTTCTGACTGGTGCTTCCTGACTTGCATACAGGTTTCTCAAGAGACAGGTCAGATGGTCTGGTATTCCCATCTCTTTCAGAATTTCCCACAGTTTATTCTGATCCACACAGTCAAAGGCTTTGGCATAGTCAATAAAGCAGAAATAGATGTCTTTCTGGAACTCTCTTGCTTTTTCCATGATCCAGCGGATGTTGACAATTTGATCTCTGGTTCCTCTGCCTATTCTAAAACCAGCTTGAACATCTGGAAGTTGACTTTTCATGTATTGCTGAAGCCTGGCTTGGAGAATTTTGAGCATCACTTTACTGGCATGTGAGATGAGTGCAATTGTGCAGTAGTTTGAGCATTCATTGCCTTTCTTTGGGATTGGAATGAAAATTTACCTTTTCCAGTCCTGTGGCCACTGCCGAGTTTTCCAAATTTCCTGGCATATTGAGTGCAGCACTTTCACTGCATCATCTTTCAGGATTTGAAATAGCTCAACTGGAATTCCATCACCTCCACTAGCTTTGTTTGTAGTGATGCTTTCTAAGGCCCACTTGACTTCACATTCCAGGATGTCTGGTTCTAGGTGAGTGATCACACCATCATGATTATCTCAGTTGTGAGGAATTTTTGTACAGTTCTTCTTTGTATTATTGCCACCTCTTCTTAATATCTTCTGCTTCTCTTAGGTCCATACCATTTCTGTCCTTTATCGAGCCCATCTTTGCATGAAATGTTCCGTTGGTATCTCTAATATTCTTGAAGAGATCTCTAGTCTTTCCCATTCTGTTGTTTTCTTCTGTTTCTTTGTGTTGATCGCTGAGGAAGGCTTTCTTTTCTCCCCTTACTATTCTTTGGAACTCTCCATTCAGATGGGAATATCTTTCCTTTTCTCCTTTGCTTTTCACTTCCCACCTTTTCACAGCTATTTGTAAGGCCTCCTCAGACAGCCACTTTGCTTGTTTGCATTTCTTTTCCATGGGGATGATCTTAATCCCTGTCTCCTGTACAATGTCATGAACCTCCGTTCATAGTTCTTCAGGTACTCTGTCTATCAGATCTAATCCCTTGAATCTATTTCTCACTTCCACTGCATAATTGAAAGAGAATTGATTTAGGTCATACCTGAATGGTCTAGTGGTTTTCCCTACTTTCTTCAATATAAGTCTGAATTTGGCAATAATATATTTCAGTTTGAGAATTTTCCATTGACATATCTTCAACTTTGCTCACTCTATTTTTAACTGTGCCCAGGCCATCAAAGGCATTCTTTGCTATTTGTTCACTTTTAGAATTTCTCACTCTCCTTATATCACCCATCTGTTTGTGTATATTATTTCCTTTTTCCATTAGAGCCTTTCACATGTTAGTTATAGTTAAAGTCTGTCAGTAATTGCAACATGTGTGTCATATCTGAGTCTGATTCTGATGATTGCTATGTCTCTTTGAATCATATGTTTTCTTGTTTTTACAGCATGCCTTGTAATTTTTTTTGTTGTCGAATGCCAGACAAGATGTACTAGGTAACAGAAGCTGAGTTAACCATGCCTTAAGTATAAAGTTTTATGTTCACTTGGCGAGAATTTGGGTTATATTCACTATAGTTATAGGCACCAGAGCTTTTAATTACCTCCAATCACCTTGTCTGATTCCCTCTCTCATCTTTCAGATTCTTCTAAGAACTCCTTCACAATGTTTAAGTCTTGCAGCTCTTTCAGGTGCAACTCACTGATATTGTAATGCAGCCCCATTGATATGAGAGGCAGCCAACATTTTACATTGTTTGATTAAATTTCAGCTTTTTTAGTGAGACATGCAGGGAAGGCGCTGGCACCCCACTCCAGTACTCTTGCTTGTAAAATTCCATGGACATAGCCTGGTAGGCTGCAGTCCATGGGGTCATGAGGAATCGAACATGACTGAGAGACTTCACTTTCACTTTTTACTTTCACACATTGGAGAATGAAATGGCAACCCACTCCAGTGTTCTTGCCTGGAGAATCCCAGGGACGGCGTAGCCTGGAGCCTGGTGGGCTGCCGTCTATGGGGTCGCACAAAGAGTACGACACAACTGAAGCAGCTTAGCAACAGCAGCAGCAGTGAGACATCAATACCTGGCCTGTAGCCTTCAGAGGTGTTTCTTAGCCTTTGATCTTCTCTAGAAAGTCTAGAGGGCCCTAGATTTGGCTAACTGCCCTGCCCCTAAGTTGTGTAAAGTCTGATAAAGACTTTTTTCTTGCAGAGTAGATGTGTGAAATATATCCAGAGTATCCAACATAACAAAGTTGTTACCTTTTCTGTAACCCTGCCAGGGCATGAAGGCACTGTTTTCTTCATTTTCATCATGAAAACATGGTGGGTTTCCTGCAGCAAAGACCCTTGAAAGTGTCAATAAGATTGGACCCCAGAAGTTTATTTCTCTCATGTTGGTCCATGCAAATCCTCTAGCAATTCATTAATATTATAATTTATGATTCTAGTATCTTCTGATTCAGACAACCTCATCTCAGATATGGTCCTCTGTATTTGCCCATCTCTTGAGATTTCGGGGTAGCAGTTGAAGTCTCTTCCACTTCTCATATGGATGCAAGAATGTCATTGATTTTCAGTTTCCACACTTTTTTTCTGTTCCTGTTCTAAGAGTAGGAGTAACAACTTTCAAGCTCCTTAAATGTTGGAGCTGAATCAAGAAGCCCTAATAAAGCTAATATTAGTTTACATGATTCAAATTTATATTACTAGGTATATACAAGTTCATAACTATCTTTTTGGCAGTGTTTGTGTGTATCCATATTAATGCCTTTAACTTAAAATTTGTTTGAAAATAATGCTACACTACTTTTCATTGGCTATACATTGGTTGGAATGTGTTTTTCTTTTTCTTAACCTCTATGTATGATTTTGCTTTAAGTGAATCTCTTTTAAGAAGAACGTTTCCCACTCATCTGTCATGTAACAGATAAAGTGAAACGTTTTCATTTAATGTGATTAGATATAACTCATTTCTGCTTTTCTGATTTTTCTAGTTGTTATCCTTTTCTTCTTTACAGTCTTCTAGTAAATTTATTAGACTTTCTTTACTTTTGCATTTTGCTCAGTACTACTTTTGAAGTGAGCCATTTTATTCTAAATTTGTACTGATTATGCTTAGCTTTTCTGATGTGGTCACACTAGTGGTTTTTTTGTTGTGTCTTGCTCTTTTTAACATGTATATTTACATTTAGAAAAACTAAAGTATCGCTCTATTCCTCAAAATACACAGGCCATATAAATATTTTAATACAATCAGTCATCTTGGCCTCATTTCACTCACATTTTTTATGATGTGTTGTCTAGCATTTTTCATATCTTTAGTTCTGGCTTTTGAGGACATGCATTTTCAAAGCCCTTCTTTGCTTTGTGAGCTCATAGCTTGGTAGTGAATCATTATTCATAGAACTTTGATAAGGCAAATATACTCTCCTCATAGTTTGTGGGATTTTGCTCTATGTCCAAGACCCCAATACATACCCTTAACCTTATCAAAATCATTTGATGGTTAAGCACTTCATTTCAGCAAAATGCAATACAGCAGGTTTTCCTGCAGTCCTAGAGATTGTATGCTGATAGAAATTTGGAATATTTCAGGATTTTCTGAATGTGTACTAAGGAATACACTTGATCGTACTTCAATTAAAGACTTCTTTGAGCTCCAAGGCAGAGTGTATTTAACTTGGGGTGAAAGCAATAAAGAGAAAACACTGTTCAGAATCAAAAATAAATTGAGTTTGGGGAGATGTTTAAGTTCCTCTGACCTGGAAAAGGAATATTATTTATTGGTTCCATTGAATGAAATTGTACTCTGGGTGTGTTTTATGTATTGGGATGTGCTTACAGTATGAACTTTCATACAGAACTTATTTCTACCCTGAGCTGTACTGTGTATTAGCATTTTGACCTCAAGCACAATATTTAACCTTGCTTGAGCTTAGTTTCTTTTATATGCCAAAAGGTGACAATCCTTGCCCTAGGTACCTCATAGAATTGCTGTGAGAGTCAAAGAATAGTGGAAGATAGTGCTTTCTGGATTATAAAAACCATTACACAAATAGAAAGGATTGCTCAGAAACAGGAAAATACTGGAAAATTGTATGTGCCCTTTGTCATGGTACTGATGAGTCATCTTGTCAGGGAAGCAGAATTATTATAAAATCAGAGGATTTTGAAGATGTCTGGTGTCTTCCAAACATAACCTATTTGAAGTAGAACAGTGATAAAAGCTGAAAAATATCAATGTACCAAAGATGCTAGGTCATTTTTGATTGCTTTATAATTTATGTCTGACATAAAAAGCTGAGCATGAAACTTATTTCATATAGACTACAAATCTAGACAGATGAAAGATCTGGGGGAAATATAAATTTAAAATAATTCTTTTTTATGTTGAAAGAATGAGAAGGAAGGTTTTCTCTAATGTGGTACCACTTAAGAAATGAGATACAAAGAAAATTGGGTCAAACACAGTGATCAAACAACAATGGTGCATACACCAAGCAGAAGCAGGACCTTGACCACTACAGTCTGAGCCACTGATGAGTTCCTTAGCTTTCTCGGACTCTGATTCAGTGATTAAATGGGTTATACAGATTTGTTTCCCTTGTATGCATCTCTTATACCCTTTTTTCCTGCCTTTCACCACAGGGTTAAATATAGCAGAATTCCTTCTTTTTTTTTGAGCAATAGAAAACACATACATTTAGTACCAGACAGTGAGGAAGCTCTTCACCCACCGTGTCTCATTTCATCTCCTGAGCAGTCTTATCAAGAAGGCATTCTTATTCTCACTTAGCCTGTAAGGAAGGTAAGGCTCAAAGAAGTTCAATAACCTTCCCAGAATCATACCTTCACTTATAATGCTGAAATTTAAACCCATGTCTATCTGATGCAAAATCTTCTCATTCTACAATTGAGAGACTTTAATAGAAAGATGAGGACTTCTTCAAGGACATATGTGTTTTAAACACATGGAATATGAACAGCTATCTATGTGGCATGGTTTCAGGGAATGACTTTGTTTCCAAACACCTATATCAGCTGTGCTTTCTAAAGCCCCAAAAAGTTCTATTCACACCACAGGCAGCCAATACATTTCAGTCTAAACATCAATTAAAATTAGTGAGCAGTCACTTCTTGAAGCACTGTTTTAAGAAAGAATCTGAGGAGAATGTCTCCTGCTCAGAAGCAGTGTTATGATCAATCAGCAATAATCATACAGAAGTGGGAGGAAAGAGGTTGTGGCCCAAATGCCAAGTTTCTGTCATCATGGAACTAGACGTGTATTATCTTGATTTAAGTGAAATGAGCTTTGGCTATTAGTCTTCTAGTTCCCTTGGGAGGAGGCCTACATTCTTCATTTCTTATACCTTACTTTGCGAGAAACTTAATGGGTTCTTAAGAGAAGTATTTGCCAGTCAGAAGGGAAAGGAGATTGTGGGCTTCCTACATTTATGGGGAAGAAAGACAGACACTTTATGGAGAATGGTGGAAAAAGCCAGGCATGTCAGTAAGCTCTGTCCATTTCCTGAATGTGTCCAAAGAAATGTTGCTTAGAATCACTAAAGGTTAGTCACAAAGCTATCTTGGCTAGTTTCATTGCTGGTTCATGTGTTTTATAGGTACCTACAGTCTCATAAAACTGAAAATTGGTATATTAATTAGAATTTGCTTCCATTTGAGCAATAAAATCACTTTATAGTCTGCTAGGATCAGTAGGAATGAATCTGAATAGTGATATTTTGCTAGAGGAAAATTATAAAACTCTGTCTTGTTTTCACGAGATGGGGCAGGGAGGAAGGAAATCTATTCTAGGTGGAAAGGGTACCAAAATGAGTTTAAACAGTTAGTATGTATCAGCAAGCATCTCTTAATGGCAGTGCAGGAGAAAAATAGGTGACTTAGAGTGAAAGCCAAGGACAGTGACTGGAGATCAGGATAAAAGCAAGTATCTGACTAAGAGCCAATCAAGGAAATTAATGTACCTACTGGCTGTTTTACTCACATTTAAGGACTGACAAACCAGACACTATCAGTTCAGCCAACTTTGTCTGCTCATCTGTTGCTTCAGTTAGAAAGCAGGTTAGACTGACATTTTCCACTAGTTGATGGATTGAGATGAAGGCAACATTGGCCTGGATTTCATCCCAGCACAGCCTAAGTCACACTGTAAATATTAATTCACTGCTTCTCTTCATTTTCTAGTGATAGTAGCATCTCACACTTGAAAATTATGTTTTCAATAGAATCATTCAAATAATTCACGTAAGCAAAATTAAACTTGATATGATTTCCCATGGGAAATAAGAATATGAAGTGAGCTACCTTATACTCAATTCATCTTGCCCTTAGCACCACACAGTTGAACAAGGAACATCTCAAATAACTTCACAGAAGTTAATTGACCCTGATAATAACAACTTCATAATATTCGTGGGATCCCCCTCAGGGTGGCAAATATCCTTAAAGAGGTCAGTAAAATGCAGTGTGGGCTTCAGAGAGCTGTGGTAGACAGAGTGAACCAGTTCTCCTAGATCCAGAATCACATCTGAAATCCATGGCAAGTAACCCCAATGCTTATTTTTCCAAGGCTGGAGGCATCAGAGAATTCTGCAGCATGCCTCATAGTGCAGCTGGGTTCTAGTTTACCTACAGACAACTCCCAGGGTATGAGCAGATACCTCTGAGCCCTGAGGTGACAGCAGACAAGGGAGAATGACATTTACCTAACATTTTACTACTCCCAAGACCCTTTTCATAATGTTTTATTTTATGCATAATCAGAGATTTGCAAAAAAATATGTGCAAAATAAAATAATGATTGAATGAAATTTGTAAATTTTAAGGACATAAAGTCACTGAAAGACATTCTCATAAGGTGGAGGGATCAAGTGGTTTAATTGTTCCGTGGACAATTTGGCACTGTGCATGATCATTTAAAAAGTGTTCCTAGTCTTTGAACCACTTTCAGAAAGTGGTCTAGAGAAATAAACCGAAGTTCAGTGAAAGATTTATAAATAACAGTTTTCACTGAATCATTATGTAGAACAACAACAACCAAAAGACCTAAATAACAAAATATTAGTTAAACAAGTATACTAATTAATAGGCTTCCTTGGTGGCTCAGCTGGTAAATAATCCACCTGCAATGCGGGAGACCTGGGTTCGACCCCTGAGTTGGGAAGATCCCCTGGAAAAGGCAATGGCTACCCATTCCAGTATTCTGGCCTGGAGAATTCCATGGACTCTATAGTCCATGGGGTCGAAAAGAGTCGGACACGACTGAGCAACTTTCAGGGAAAGTGTATTACTACCATAAATATATGGTCATTTAAATTGTGTAATGAAATATTGTTAAAGTCCTAAGGAAATTATTATCATAACCCATTAAGTCAAAGTACAGAAAACTGTATATTTATATTTTGATTTCAATTATATTAAAAATGCATCAAAAGAGAGAAATGCATTAACATCAATAGCGGTTATCTCAAGGTGGTATGCAATAGATGGTTTTCAATTTTGTCACTATAGAGGTCCCTCTTTACTGATATCATGTAATATCAGTAAGAAATATTTTAATAAAAAATAAGTAGTTTGATATTTATTATTACATCTGAAAAAACTAGACTACATTATTATTAAATTCTTCTTCCTACTCTATAGATATGAACACAGACATGCAGAGAAACTAAATGGGTTATCCACAATGTCTGTAATTGGCAGAATTAGCATTAAAGTCCACTTTTTCTGATTTTTCATTACATGTTCCTCCTTCTGTCCCACGCTACTTCTTTAATAAAGAGACTACAAGGGAGGAAAGTGCAATAACTGTAGCTTATGTCATTTAACAAGAGAAGTGTAATAAGATGATCGATACAAAGCCGTATATGAGCCCATTACTCAGAGCAATAGCTTTGAGCAGTAGCTCAATTAAAGCCCTAGTTTTCAAGTCAATCCCATATGTGATCTTCTTATACAATTTAAGCTGTCTCTAGTGTATAAGGTAAAGCAAACAATCTCCCATGTTGTACCTTTTTACTTTTTCAAATATCATAATTATTTTGGTTGCTTCCCCATATTGAGGAGTTTTTTCCAAACTAAATATATCAAAATACAGAGTGAATTCCTATTCCTCCTTTTTAACTTGTTCTATTTCTTCACACCCTGGATTACATGCATTCACTTGCCTTCCCTGACAATAAAAGTTTTAATGGCACATTAGATGCCTTGAAGTGTGTTTTAAAACATTCCTTATAATATATGCCTGTCAAAAGCACTTTAAGAAAACATCATGTGAATTATTTTGGACTGAAGACATGGGGCCAATGACCAAATTTGCAACGTATAATATGTCTTTTTAGTTTAGAAACTTCCACATGCATGGTAGAAATTATAAGGCATAAGCTTTATAACTTGTTCAGTTCTAACCTTGGTCTTATTTTCCTGAAATACGTCACCTGAGTTAATTTTTTTAATGTCTGAGCTAAGCCACATCACATAGATCAAACCACTCTAAGTCATCTGCCTACCTGTAAGCCAATCACTGTGACCAGACTACTTGGCCTAAGCCAGCCAACTCAGCTAGGTTTCCTTGCTGCCCATGGCCTTTCCCAATGGCTGTTTCCCCACTATAACCACCTGCAAATGGGGAAGGCAAATTTGAACCAAACACCTCCATAAACTAAGACCTAGGGTAGATAAATGAAGTTGCTCCTAACTTTAATGAGTTAATACTCTGTTCAATCTAGAAACCTAAATCAGATCCATCCTTCTGGTTCTCCTCAAAAAGACATACATTTTAGTGAATTTAATCTCTCCATAAATCCAAGCAGTAAAAGAACTGACCTTAACTATATTTCTTTGAATAAATATCTGTTCAATAGATGGACACAACTGGTCTATACTTCAGGCTCCCTGAAGAGGTTAAGCGTGATGTGCAGGAGAGCAGTGTGACTGGGCATGAATGTGTAGGTGTGGTTTCAGGACAGCTGCTATGCATGGGTTCTCCAATTCATTGTCTCAATGTTATGTCTTCCTTTTTCTTCATTTCTGTGTGTGCACTTATCTGTCACAAAGCCTGATATTATATGTCTGCCTTCACATTATAACATCAGGCAATTAAGATTCACAAGGTGCTGAACGACTTATAAACAAAAGGAAACAAAATGTGTTCTATTAAAAAGCTAGGAAGTAAGCATCTTCTCAATGAATTATCTGAAGCTTACATTATTCATGCAAAGGAAACTCAGAAGTTCCTCTACAGAGTTCCAAAATATGTGAGAAATTACCTTTATGAACTGGTTATCTCAGAGAGCATGATTTTCAGATACTCTTGAGGGCTAGTGAAAATGGTGTGTCTATTGGGATTTCTATGCAGCCAAATGGTAGAAATGATGAAAAGGGATTCATTTTTCAGTAACAATGCATATGATTCTCCTGTTAAAACATTTCTAAAATCAACAAAGGGAAAGCTCAAAGAATAAGCTTTTAAAATGCAGTCACTTTTAGCCAATATACTTTGAGATTGCATTATGTCACCTTTAGGGACATTTAGGGATACCTGAGGGATTTTTATGCCCAATGTCTGCTGCATCCATGAACACATGACTTCATTTTTTAAAGCGTGAGGAGGAATCTTACTGTCATAAAGGGATTGATTGTTTTGTTGACAAGAGTCTACATTCCAGTTACCATGAACATTTACTTTTAACACTAAGGGAATGTCTTTCCATATCTTTCTTGCACTCATTCCTTTTGAAAGGGAATTAGAAGAGAATGTCGATTACCAAGTGTCTTGTAGGCCTTTCCATTCAGCAGAAAGTAGTCCCTTTAGCTTATATTGACCATACTCTCAGGGACAATAAGCCACTGAAGATTGGTCCAATACTACCATTTCAACAGACATTTCTTTAGTGTCTGTTCTAGAACACACTTAGCTTACAAGGGGCATGTAATGTTCAATGGGCATATGGTAACAAATATGATCAGACCCCTGTCATAAGGAAAATCTTATTTGAGAGGAGAGAGGGCCTTCTTAAAGAAGTGACTATTGTACATTATCACATAACACTAGAAGTTGGTACATTTGAATGTGAAGCTCATAGGGACTTCCTGAGTGTCCAGGAAATGTTATAGGGGAAGTTGCATCTGAGCTATGCAACTTAAAGGTCTTAAAGGATACATCTGATTTTGCCAAAACTAGGAAAGTAAGAAAGGGAGAAGAAGGATAATGTTACATAAGGACAGCTACACCACAAACTTAGCAAGAACCCTGGATATTCTCTAGAGCAGCAGTCACCAATCTTTTTGGCACCAGGGACTGGTTTTGACAATTTTTCCACAGACCAGGGTAGAGGGGTTGATGAATGCTTTGGGATGATTCAAGCCATTACATTTTTTGTACACTTTATTTCTATTATTATTATATCAGCTCCACCCCAGGTCATCAGGCATTAGATCCCAGGGGTTGTGGATCCCTACTCTAGGAGGTCTAATATCCTTATATTGCAAATAGGATTGTTGCACTGGACAGGACTACAGACTGGAATGTGGCCTGTCTAATTTGACAAAGTGGAGCCAGAGACTCTCAATCAAACATTCTTGCCAGTCCACACTGCCTCTGTTTATGCAAAGAGAAAATATCAAGACATTGAGAATTTCTGGAATGCTCCATTCCCAACCACATCCCCCTTTACTTGGATGGATCCATGTGTTTCTAATCAAGACTGAATGAAAGCCCCATATTCCGATGCACTAGCATACTCTGATGCACTAGTACACTCTGATGCACTAGTACACTCCGCCTCATGGAGCAGTGGGAAACACAGACATAAGCAGCAGAAAGTTTCCTTCCCCAACCACTTCTTCAAGTGCAAGCCCTTCATTTTCAGATCCCTGCAGAGAGCTAAGTCCTTTGAGTTACTCATCCTGATCCTTTGAGTTACTCACTCTGATCTAAATATCTACTCATGTAGTATGCAATGCTGAAAACATAGCAAAAGAGAGAGCAGGCAAAATCATGGTAGCAGGAATCCACCCAGATATGCACAGCCATTGCCATTTATTTTGTCATATTAATGAGATACATTACAAACGATAATAATCAGTTAAGTGGAAGAAAATTTCTATTTAAAATACAGAAAAGCTAGCATATAGGATGTCCATATATCTTAGCTAAAACCATGATAATGCTTAGTACGGCGATTTAGGGACTTAGGAAAACTCATTTTCACTCCAGTTCTGCCATTTACCAGCAGTGATATGCCAGATAACCTCTCAAAAATCTCCATTTTCTCATCAGTAAGCCAATATAAATAACTATACAGGGTGAGTATGAAAATCAAATAATGTCAGTGGAAATTTTTTTAAAGTGTGAAGTGCTATCCTGATATAAGGTATTAATATAATTCAGATTCATTCTTTAAAAGGGTTTATTTAGAAGTTTAAGTGCCAATTTCCTTATGTATGATTTATATTTATTTTATTTCTACTTCTTAAATATTGCTGCATTAAATGCTAGTCCAGTTTTTCAAAGTGCTCTGGCTAATATCCACAGATATATTTTAAAATATAATGATGCAAAATAGAAGTTTGCATAAGTTAATGGGAAAATAAATGCACTGATATACAATCATCTGAAAAATGATTTTAATTTTTGTGGGCCTGACTGGACTGACCATACAGTGCAAGATGGCTGATTTGCATTTCTGTTGCTTCTTTCTTTTATTCCTCTGAAAAATACACTCAGTTAGTAGAGGAAAATCGTCTCTTCATAAAATTGAAAGATAATATTCCATTCATGTAATTTCACCAATTGCAAAGTACTTTTATATCCACTATCAAATTGATCCTCAAAATAAGCATGTATATTGGAAGAAAATGTACAATATGAAGTAGCTTGGCACTGTTACCTCTATTTTACAGAGGAGAACAATGATACTGTGAAAGGTGAAATGATTTACTGAGGCTTATAAAACTAACTGGGTCTAGCACTCAGGCCTCTGATTTTCTTGTTCCATGCCCTTCCTCTTCTACTATGACTCTCTCTCAATAGTTCAGCCTGATTTCGTATCCAGCATCATATAAAAATGAGGACTGTGTTCCCTCCCCAATGTTTCAGGTGCCTTCTTTTCAAAATTTAGGATTCAACAGTCCTGTATGAAAAAAGCTGACCACCAAACACAGATAAATTCATTTGAGGGGCTCTATGTAAGGCAGCTTTGAAATATGAGAGCACCATTAGTGATTATTATTAAACATTTAAAGTCATTTTCAACAAGTGACACTGGAATACAACTTGTAGGGTTTCTATTCAACAATAGTCCCTATAAATATGAAAATGTTGTATATCAATTATACTTCAATTTTAAAAAGGACAGAAAAAGAATAATATCAAGTGTAGTTTATTAGCAGGTGTTAAAGGATTCTTATGAGTCACACTAAGCTGATTAACCATCTCCTGGTGATTCATTTGTTTATGCAACTTCTTCCTTCCTTAAATCAGGTCAATTTTTAACAAGTCTCCTTGAGCATGCTTTTTGCTTTTAATGGAAAATAATAAATCTTAATGGAGTTTCCCCATTCCAGAACACTACATATTTTCATATTATAAATATGAAATTTCCCCTAAAATCCTGCTATTTCTATTCAATTTTTTAAGCTTTAACAGTAGACTGCTTTCAAAAGACCTATTCTACAAGGACTTTCTGACTTTAGCATAATATGCTGTGAAGCCTTGCCATAATTGATACAAATTTATACATACAAAAAAAGTGAACAAGGTATAATATGTAAAGGAGTGAATTTAGTGGGGTTTGTTACACATTATTATAATTATCTAAATCTTCTAAACAAATATGTACATTTCTTTTATTGGCTTAACCGACTTTGGCTCAATTGTGTATAAAACTCTAATACGAAGCAACAGAGATTGAATATGAACTGAGAAGTACTGTCTAAATTCATTACCTACACAAACGGTTGCTAATATATAATTTTAGTTTATGCAAATATATATTTTTTTAATTGTCAGATTTTTTTCCCCAGCATTTCCTAAGCCATTGTGACAAATGGCCACAATCTGGGTGAGTTAAAACAACAGAAATTTATTTCCTCACAATTCTGGAGGCTAGAAGTCTTAATCTTAAGGTGTTGTCAGAACCAGCTCCCTCTGAAGTTTCCCCTGGAGGATGCTTCCTTGCTTATTCAAGCTTTTGGTAGCCCTTAGGTATTCTGTGGCTTCTGAAGCATAATCCCACGCTCTGCCTCCACTGCCAGATGACATTCTCTCTGTGTCTGAGCCTCTTCTCTTCTTATAATGACATTAGTCATATTGGGTTAGGGGCCCATCCTGCTATGACCTCCAGTATGACCTCATCTTAGTTAATAATGATCTGCAATGACCCTGGTTCCAGATAACATCACATTCAGAGGTGCTGGGGGTATACAGAGCTCAACTCCTTGATATGGTTTCAAATTATGGCTTACAAATAATGTAATGAAAATACCTCTTCCACTTCTGAATCTCATTTACTCAATGTCCACTCCAATTTCAGATGTAATTACTATTTCTTATATAGACATTAATGAAGTTATTCTAATATCTCAGGAATTCTATTCATTCTCTCTTTCTCTTGCATAAATCCTTTGATCGAGCAATTCCACAACAAGAATGGAACCCACAGATATTCTTGTGCATGTGTAAAATGATGTGTGTGCGTGTGTGTGTGTGTGTGTGTGTGTGTGTGTGTGTGTGTGTGTAAAACAGTATGTCCATAACATTGTTCACTGCTGGCTTCCCAGTTGACTCAGTGGTAAAGAATCTACCTGCCAAGCAGGAGATGAGGGTTTGATCCCTGAGTGAGGAAGTTTCCCTGGAGAAGGAAATGGCAACCCATTCCAGTATTTTTGCCTGGAAAATCCCATGGGCAGAGGAGCCTGGCAGGCTATACAGTCCATGGGGTCACAAGGAGTCAGACATGACTTAGTGACTAAAAAGTAGCAACAGTAGCTTTCACTGCTGAGTCATTTTTAAAAGAAAAATTTTCAAAGAACCTAATGTGAATTGAAATAGAAATGAATAAATTGTACCAAATCCATATGGTAGAATATGAACCTGCCTTAAAAAAATAATGAGAAAGCTCTTTAAAGAGACACCTCAGTTCAATGTTAAGACACTGACACCAGAACAACTCTTCTTGGATTCTTCTCACAGTTCAATTCAGTCCAGTCACTCAGTCATGTCTTACTCTTTGCAAACCCATGGACTGCAGCATGCCAGGACTCTCTGTCCATCACCAACTCCAGGAGTTTACTCAAACTCATGTCCATCAAGTCAGTGATGCCATCCAACTATCTCATCCTCCGTAATCCCCTTCTTCTCCCACCTTCAATCTTTCCTAGCAGCAGGGTCTTTTCAAATGAGTCAGTTCTTCGCATCAGGTGGCCAAAGTACTGGAGTTTCAGCTTCAGCATCAGTCCTTCCAATGAATATTCAGGACTGATTTCCTTTAGAATAGACTGGTTGGATCTCCTTGCTCACAAGTCTACCACGTACTGTGTAATCTTGTGTGTTTTGGTCGGTTTGTATTAAATTTATAGATAAATTTAGAGAAAATAACTTTAAATTTTCTTTTCCTATTCAGTTGAATATATCTTGCCCACCCTCATTTGTGTCCTTTGAGGGTAATTTTAAAGTGTTCACTTTTTATAGAACTTTCAGTGATTTTTTTATGTTACTTATTTCATTGTAATGGCAACCTTACTGGTATTTGTGTAAACATATGAAAGATATTGCTGTTGTTGCTCAGTCACTAAATCATGTCTGACATTTTGTGACCCCATGGACTGCAGCACACCAGGCTTCCCTGTCTTTCATGATCTCCCAGAGTTTGCTCAAATTTATGTCCATCAAAGGACTGATTTCTGTTTATAATTTTTCACATCACTAATTTACTATAATGCTTTTTGTTTTTCAGTTGATTTTTCTATGAACGAAATCACATCCTTTGTAAACAAGGATAGCTTTATCTCACTCTAACAAATTTCTTTCACTAGTCTATTGTTTTAACTAGTATCTCCAATATAATATTAAATGATAATAGGAATAGTGGATATGTATATCTAGTTCCTTACTTAAGAAGGAATGTATCTAGTATGTCTCCATTAAACATGTTGCTACCTTTGGACTGAGATAGACATATGCTATTATGGTAAGAAAATATCCATATATTATTATTTTCTCAATTATTTATTAAATCAAGAGATTGTTATTTGTAAATGATGTGACCCAAAATGGCTTAATTTCCAAAATATGCAAACAGCTCATACAACTTGAAGAAAATAAAACAACCCAATCAAAAAATGGTCAGAAGATCTAAATAAACACTTCTCCAAAGAATACATCCAGATGGCCAATAGGCACATGAAAAGATGCTCAACATCATTAATTATTAGGGCTTCCCTGATGACTCAGATGCTAATTATTAGACAAATGCAAATCAAAACTTTAATCGGATATCACCTCACACTGGTCAGAATGACAATCAGTAAGAAGTCTACAAATAACAAATGCTGGACAGAGTAGAAAAAAGTGAACCCTTCTACATTATTGGTGGAAATGTAAGTTGGTGCAGCTGCTGTGAAAAACAGAATCAAGGTTTCTCATAAAACTAAAAATAGAATTAACATATGATACAGTAATCACACTCCTGGGCATTTATTTAGAGAAAACCATAATACTAAAAGATACAACACACATTCCCATGTTCATAGCAGCACTATTCACAATAGCCAAGACATGGAAGCAACCCAAATGTCCACTGACAGATGAATAGATGAAGAAGGTGTGGTACATACAGACAGTTGAATATTATTCAGCCATGAAAAATAATGAAATCATGCCATTTGTAGCAATCTAGATGTACCTAGATATTACCATACTAAGTGAAGTAAGTTAGATAAATACCATAGGTTATCACTTATATGCAGAATCTAAATATGACATAAATGAACCTATCTACAAAACTCACAGACATAGACAACTAATTTGTGGTTGCCAAGGGGAAGAGGAGTGGGAGAGGGAAGGACTGGGAGCCTGGAATTAGCAGATGCAAACTGGTATATATAGAATGGGTAAACAACAAGGTCCTACTGTATAGCACAGGGAACTATATTCAAAATCCAGTGATACAATTCATATGGAAACAGAAAAGACCAAGAATAGCCAAAGAAGTCTTCAAAAAGAAGAATAGAGCTGGAGGAATCAACTTTCCTGATTTTTAGACTGTACTACAAAGCTACAGACATCAAGACAGTATGGTACTGGCACAAAAACAGAACTATAGACCAAAGGAACAAGATAGAAAGCCCAAAGATAAAGCCATGCATCTATGGGTATCTTACTTTTGACAAAGGAGGCAAGAATATACAATGGGGCAAAGATAGCCTCTTCAATAAGTGGTGCTGGGAAAACTGGACAGATACATGCAAAAGAATGAAATTAGAATACTTCTTAATGCCATACACAAAGATAAACTCAAAATGGATTAAAGACCTAAATGCAAGACCAGAAACTATAAAACTCTTAGAGGAATACATAGGCAGAACACTTGATGACATAAGTCAAAACAAGATCTTCTATGATGCACCTCCAAGAGTAATGGAAATAAAAACAAAAATAAATAAGTGGGACTGAATTAAACTTACAAGTTTTTGCACAGCAAAGGAAACTACAAACAAGGTGAAAAGACAACCCTCAGAATGGAAGATTAGCAAAGGAAACAACTGAAAAAGAATTAATTTCCAAAATATACAAGCAGCTCACACAACTCAATACCAGAAAAACAACACAATCAAAAAGTGGGAAAAAAGATCTAAACATAAATTTCTCCAAAGACGACATACAGATGGGCAGCAAACACATGAAAAGATGCTCAACACTGTTCATTTTAGAGAAACGCAAAGCAAAACTACAATGAGATATCACCTCACACCAGTCAGAATGGCCATCATCAAAAAGTCTACAAACAATAAATGGTGGAGAGGGTGTGGAGAAAAGGGAACATTCTTGCAATGCTCATGGGAATGTAAACTGATACAGCCACTATGGAAGATGTTGTGGAGATTCCTTAAAAAGCTAGTAAGTAAACCACCATATGACCCAGCAATCCCACTCCTAAGCATACACCCCGAGGAAACCAAAATGAAAAAGACACATACATCCCACTGTTCATTGCAGCACTATTTACAATAGCTAGAACATGGAAGCAAACCTAGATGTCCATCAACAGATGAATGGATAAAGAAGTTGTGGTACATATATACAATGGAATGCTTCTCAGCCATAAAAAGGAATGCATTTGAATCAGTTCTAACGAGGTGGACAAACCTAGAGCCTGTTATACACAGTGAAGTCAGAAGCAGAAACATAAATATCATATACTGACAAATATATATCGAATCTAAAAAGATGGCAATGATGAATTTATTTTCAGGGAATCAATGGAGAAACAGATATAGGGAACAGACCTATGGACAGACATGGTGGAAGGAGAGGAAGGTGAACAGGAGATGTATGGAGGGAATAACATAGAAATTTGCAATACCATATATAAAACAGATAGCCAATGGGAATATCTGTATGACTCAGGGAACTCAAACAGGCACTCTGTGACAGGCTGAAGGGTGCGATGGGGAAGGAGATAGGAGGGAGGTCCAGGAGGAAGGGGACATGGGTATATCTAAGTTTGATTCTTGTTGATGTATGGCAGAAAACCACAAAATTCTGTAAAGCAATTACCCTTCAATTATTTTTTTTAAAGACTATAAACCATAAATGCTGGAGAGGGTGTGGAGAAAAGGAAATCCTCTTGCATTGCTGGTGGGAATGTAAATTGATGCAGCCACTACGGAAGACAGTATGGAGATTACTTTAAAAACTAGGGATAAAACCATCATATGACCCAGCAATCTCATTTCTAGGCATATACCCTGAGGAAATCCAAGTTGAAAAAGACAATGTACCCCAGTGTTTGCTGCAGCACCATTTACAATAGCTAGATGTCCATTGACAGATGAATGGATAAAGAAGCTGTGGTACATATATACAATGGAATTTTACTCAGCCATAAAAAGGAACATATTTGAGTTAGTTCTAATGAGGTGGACAAACCTAGAGCCTATTATACAAAGTGAAGTAAGTTAGAAAGAGAAAGATAAATCTTGTATACTGATGCATATATATGGAATCTAGAAAGATGGTACTGATGTATTTATTTGCAGGGCAGCAATGGACACAGACATAGAGAACAGAATTATGGACACAGGGGGAGAGGAGGAGAGAGAGGGTGAGATGTATGGAGACAGTAACATGGAAACATATGTAAAATATGATATGTAAAATAGACAGCCAATGGGAATTTGATGTGTGACTCAGGGAACTCAAACGGGGGCTCTGTGACAATCTAGAGGGGTGGGATAGAGGGATAGAGGAGGAGATGGAAGAGAGGTTCGGGAGAGGGGGGACATGGGTGTACTTATGGCTGATTCTTATTCATGTTTGACAGAAAACAACAAAATTATGTGAAACAATTGTTCTTCAGCTAAAAAATAGAGTGGCAAAAAAATCCTGTGATAAACCATAATAGAAAAAATATAAAAAAGTGTATGTATATATATATATATATAAAACTGAATTACTTTGCTGAAAAGTAGTAACACAACATTGTAATTCAACTGTACTTCAATTAAAAGTTTGTTAAGTTTTCCATATGTGTTTCAGTATTTATGGAGTAAAAAATCTTTTTTCTTCTTAGATCTACTATGATGAATTACTTGATTTCCTATTTCTATGCCATTCTTGCATCCCTGAAATAAACCATTCATTCACTCTGGATTTGTTTGTTTAATATCCTGTTGAATTATTAATATTCTATGTTGAGTTTTTACATCAATTTTCCTAAATTAGCTTGATCTCTAGTTTTGATGTGTACTATTTTTTGAAATTTTGATATCAGTATTAAAAGAGTTTCATGGAAAATAAGTGGCTTTTAGCTCTGTTCATTCTACATTCTCTGAAGGAAAGTAGTTAGTCTTTAAAAGCGAGATAGAATTTTCCAGCTAAATCATCTTAATTGCATATTTTGTGTCTTTGTGTTTTGGTCCAGTGAGATAATCTGTCTGATAATTTTCTCAAGTTTTCTGTGGAAATTAGTCTGTTATGATTCTCTATTGATTTTCTGGTCAGATTTGGTAAAGCACATTTTCCTAGGAAAGCATGAATTTCACCCAATTATCATATATATTATCATAAAGTTGAAAGTAGTTTATTATAGTTTTAATTGTATTTGTTTGTATGATTATTTTCCTATTATCACTAGTTATTTCATCCATTTGTGCTTTGTCTCCTTCTCTCATGAATAGGTTAGCTAAATATTTGTTTATTGTTGTTTACATCAAAGAATCATAATTTAGAATTATTTATTACTTCTACTGCTATTTTCCTAATTCATTCATTTATGCTTATATCTTGAATAATACTTTCCATTTTCTGTTTATTGTTCCTTATTTAATTCAGTCTGATACTTATTTCAATTATCTTTTATTCTTGCTTTTTTTACTGACATACATTTTTAAGGTTATGGGTTTTTCCATAGTCACTGATTTAGCTGTACACTACATGTTCTGACATTTATCATTTTTATTATATTTCTATGAATTCTGAAATTCCTCTGTATACTGCCTCTTATCCAAGAATTCCTTAAAGATTCTTTACTGTTTTTCTATATTTGAGACAAAGGTTCTTTGTGTCTTCTACAGTCAACAAAAGAATATCATCTATCTCTTTTTTTCTTCTTTGGCATTGAAAGGCTTAATTTGTAGTATCTGTGGTTATTCCAAGAGCACTTATTAAAAATACATAGATATCTAATAATCATACAGGATGCCTCTATTTACAATTTTGCTTTGAGTTAAAAATATTTAATGGGGGGTAATGTCTGCTTCTACTTTTGCTAAAATGTATCTCTGTTTTGTACTATCTTGCCTTAAGGTTGTCACCAGACACACCCTCCCCTAGCATGAGCTCCATGGGGGTGGGGATTATATTTGTCTTATTGAAATCTATACCCTTAGCATTCTGAACATATAATAGACATTTGATCAATATCTATTTATCAAATAAGAGATATTCCTATAAGTAGAAGTTCTGGGTCACAGGCAGTTGGTTCTAGAGGCTAGAAGATGCTGGAAACCAAGAAAAGAGAAACTTCATCAGGTATTTACAATATGAATTTAAGACTGTGAAACGGGATTTTGAACATACTATGGAAGTGACTACTGTTTGCCAATGAAAACCTTATCTTTCTTCTTTAAATGTCAGTGAATTTACCTGAGCATATGAACACAGAGCTAAATGTTAAATTCCCCACTCTCTCTTAATTAGGTGTGGCTATGACAGTAAGTTATCACCAAAGAAAGCCTAGTGGAAGCAATTAACGTAACCTCTGACTCACTCAAAAATGATCTTCATGACCCAGATAATCATGATGGTGTGATCACCTGCCACCTAGAGCCAGACATCCTGAAATGCGAAGTCAAGTGGGCCTTGGGAAGCATCACTATGAATAAAGCTAGTGGAGGTGATGGAATTCCAGTTGAGCTATTTCAGATCCTGAAAGATGATACTGTGAAAGTGCTGGACTCAATATGCCAGTAAGTTTGGAAAACTCAACAGTAGTCACAGGACTGGAAAAGGTCAGTTTTCATTCCAATCCCAAAGAAAAGAAATGCCCCAAAATGTTCAAACTACCACACAACTGGACTCATCTCACATGCTAGCAAAGTCATGCTCAAAATTCTCCACTTCCATTATAAAATTAACCACTACCAATATGTGCAGTGCCATGTTAAGCTGCTTCAGTGTCTGACTCTGTTCAATGCTATAGAAAATGGAGAAAGAAAGTACTTACATAACAAGAAAGGAAACCCATTGATTGCTACTATATCCCTTATATCTGTAACAGCCATGAAGCCATGATTAATATCTACAATAACATTTCTTCTCTACCTGTTCCATATTTCCTTCACTTTTAAACAACCTTTCTGCTGATTGGAGTTCTTAATGGGCCTTTAATTTTTACTATTGGCCATGGAAGTACTAAGAGACATTGATACTCTGGATCAATCACCCTAGCGGAGAGGTTTCCACACCTCTTCCCTTTATTTGTCAATTCACTATCATTAGGAATCAAAAATAGTCAGGTGGCAGTCTTATCTTTGAATTCAGTGAAATCATTGTTGTGTCTTCAGAAGAAGCATTAATCTCTTTGAGACTAGGACTTCCAAATCAACAGAGCTTAAAGTTACCAGAACAAGAAGTAAAAATTCTACTCTTGGTTTGTTAGATGTATTATTGAAAGGAATCTCTCCTACTTGCAACCTTCATTCATAGATTCAGTAAAATGGTTTTACTGCTCTTTCCAACATAACCAGTAAATTCTAGACACCACGTGTATTAGAAGCTAGCTAGCCATTATTCAAGTAAGTCAGACATAGAAAGACAAACAGCATATAATATCACTTATGTGGAATATAAAAAAAGCATGAAATGAACTTATTTACAAAACAGGGATTCACAGCCATAGAAAACAACTTATGGTTACCAAAGGGGATGGAGAGGAGAGACAAATTAGGAAATTAGGATTCACAGATACATACTGCTATATATAAAATACATAAAAAACAAAAGGAACTACTGTATTCAGGGACTATATTCAATATCTTGTGAGTGAGTGAAAGTATCTCAGTCTTATTTGACTCTTTGCGACCCCATGAACTGTCATCTTCCAGGATCCTCTGTCCATAGAATTCTCCAGGCCAAAATACTGGAGTGGGTAGCCATTCCCTTCTCCAGTAGAATAAAAGATAAATGAAATAAGTATCTGACTGAATTAAATAAGGAACAATAAACAGAAAATGGAAAGTATTTTTCAAGATATAAGCATAAATGGGGACAACACAGGCTTCCCAGGTGCCACCAATGGGAAAGAACCCATCTACCAATGCAGAAGACATAAGAGATGGGGGTTAAATCCCTGGATCGGGAAGATTCCCTGGAGGAGGGCATGGCAACACACTCCAGTATTCTTACCTGGAGAATCCCATGGACAGAGGAGCCTGTGGGCTACAGTTCATGGGGTCGTATAGTCAGACACAATTGAAGCAACTTAGGCCACACATATGCACAATGCACAGTGAATAACAGGGATGAAGAATGGGAGATTATCACATTTAGGATAAAATGATAGTAGGACAGAAGGTCCACACTACCTTAAACCAAGAGATATGTAATCTCAATCTCTCTCTCTCCACATCAGCTACTCCTGCTGATGGTGTAAATATCAGACATTTGGTATTATCAGGGAAGAACAACTGGCCAAAGTTTCCTGGAATCATCACATGCGCTTTCTGAGAGACATGATGGGGTAGGAATGCACATGCCTGGCTCCCAATTGCCAATTAGCCTGCTGAACAAATATTTTGTAAATATTTCTTTAGTAGAACACATGTAGTATCATGATGGAAACAAACTGGGTGCCACCAGTGTGTGGCCATTTTAAAGATGGCATAGCTTTTGACTTAAGGATGGCATGATTGTAAATTGTGACTTGGTCCTTCAATCCCTTTAAGCAACTATAAGCAACTCTTAGTTCCATCACTTATCCCATTAATCCTATTTTAATGTGTAACTAACTTACTTGCTGTCTAATATTTGACAAATATTACACATTCTCTCCATGTTTTACAAGTTACTTGCTTACTCAATATCAATATTTAACATATGCATATGATTTTTGCCTATAATTGTAAACTACTCTCTTACTATCTATCCTTAACACACTTGATGAATTTAATTCATTATTTTGTTTGCTTTCTATTCAACCCATTGGTCAGGGAGAGATTCCCATCCTAGGGTTATTGAGATGACTGAGAACACAACACCTGACACTAGACAAATTACATCAAGAACAGGTTATTAGTCACATATACTCACAGTCCAACAGAGAAGGATACATACCATGCATTAACACATAAGGGTTAAAAAAAGAACAGAGTAAACAAATAGGTTCCATGGGCGGGCAGATTTTATAGTACCAAGTGGGTGAGGTGCTCCAGCAGGAGGATATGATTGATTTGTTTGAATAATCTATGAGTCATCAAGAAATGAAATCTGCAACTCAGGGTTAAGTAGGAACTGACCCTTGATAGGAACTTTTGTGGTTAAGGGACCTTATTCACAGGAGTAAAGTAGGTAGTTTTCAATGGAAATATATAAATCCATTCAGTAACCCAAACAATGCATTCAATATACAAAATATTTTGCACTAATGTTAAACAATTATCCACATAATAGTGTAAGAGCAATAAATATAGGTACAAATTTTTAATTCATCATTTCTCTAGCTGTTGATTCAGTTCAGTTCAGTTGCTCAGTCATGTCCGACTCTTTGCAACCCCATGGACTGCAGCACGCAAGGCCTCCCTGTCCATCACCAACTCCCAGAGCTTACTCAAACTCATGTCCATTGAGTCAGTGATGCCATCCGATCTCATCCTCTGTTGTCCCCTTCTCCTTCTGCCCTCAATTTCTCCCAGCATCAGGGTGTTTTCCAATGAGTCAGTTCTTCATATCAGGTGGCCAAATTATTGGAGTTTCAGCTTCAGCATCAGTCCTTCTGATGAATATTCAGGACTGATTTCCTTTAGGATGGACTGGCTGGATTTCCCTGCAGTCCAAGGGACTCTCAAGAGTCTTGCATTTGTTTAATGTTTTTATCTAGGAAGAAAAGACATGCTTCTAGCTCTATGTCTAAGAAATTTTGTTCATAAATAATGGATAATGAGATGATAAGAAGGAACCACATATCTATATGAAAATATCATTTGCAAATATAATTATAGTCAATTTTTATATGGTCAACTTCCTTTTAGAGTGATCTTATACAGTTTTCTATTGCTTAACATTTTCTTTTCCTCAGGAGTTAAGAGGTTGTGAATCATGTTTCCTTTTGAGGAGAATAGAGACGATTCACTTGTGTTACAAAGAATGAAATGTAAAAACCAAGTCTATCAAAAAGTAATTGTATTGTAATTAATAGCAATTAGAATCATCTGATTCAAGCCAAGATGCACAAGCCATATTTTCCCTCTAAATCTATGGAAGACCTCAAAATCATATAGTGTTTGCTTAACTGCATTATTTGAAAGGAATGGAGCAACAAGTTATTACTGACATAACTGTAGTCTTCGTTTTGTTAAAATTTCAAGCTTAAACATTTACAACAAAATAAGACCAGAGACAACAAACCTCAAGGTGGAAATACTTGTCAGACATGGTATCAGTTTGCATGCTGGTTTCTTTTTTTCACTGATACTCCTTGCAACATCAGGAAAAAGAAAAGTGATGTTCACAAACTGAGTTGCCCTAATTATCTCTTTCCTTGGAATTCAATACCTCTCAGATCCTTCATTCAACCATCAGTTGATTATGTGCAAATGTGAAGGAATCTAATAGGCAGTGGTTCTGTCAAATGGTCTTCTGTATTTAAGGCTGTTTATATGTACTCACTGTTTCCCTACAATAGTGGTGGATAAAAAGTGGTTGTCTAGTTTTCAACATGGAGTATAATTTTAAAAATTGTTTTTGGCTATTTTCCCAGCTAAAAAGTACAGTTTATAATGTTTTGATTTGTACTTCTGATCCTACTACTGACTGATGGCATATTTCATGGTCCTTCTGAGGCCTTTCTCTAATTGTTTGTTGAATACAACTGTAAAGTGAAAGTTGCTCAGTCATGTTAAACTCTTTGTGACCCTATGGACACAAAGATATGTTAACCAAATGAGCTACAGTCTCTGGAATTCTTCAGGCCAGAATACTGGAGTGGGTAGTCTTTCCCTTCTCCAGAGGATCTTCCCAACCCATGGATCAAACCCAGGCCTCCCACACTGCAGGTGGATTCTTTACCATTTGAGCCACAAGGGAAGCCCAAGAATACTGGAGTGGATAGCCTATCCATTCTCCAGTGGATCTCCCTGACCCAGTAATTGATCCGGGGTCTCCTGCATTGCAGGTGCAACTGAGCTATCAGGGAAGCCCTGATACAACTGAGTTCTAATTTATTGCAACATTTTCTAACTTATCACAAAATTTTCCTTTTAATATAAGTAGAGCAAGTTCCTTCCAGTTAATGTTTGATTTATTCTTAGCCATGGTTAAGAACTTATTTTTTCCAGATATTCCTTACAATCTTTTAATTATTTCTCAATTATGGTCTTAATTTTGTTAAAATTGCAAGTTTAAGCATTTACAAAGAATTTATTTTTTTCCAGGCAAACCTTACACCCTTTTAATTAATTCTCAACAGTGGTCTTGATTTTATTAAAATCGCAAGTTTAAACATTTACAACAAAATAAGACCAGAGACAACAAATCTGAAGGTGGAAATACTTGTCAGACATGGCAAGAGTTTGTGTGCTGGTACTGGGAATTTTATTAGTTTGTGTAGGGGGATTTTTTATTAGAATTTCTTTATTTATACATTAATTATAGCAGAATTGAAATCTTAAAAGTATTCAGTCTTCCCTTTCCGGGAACATAGTTTGACTCTGCCTTCAAGTTATTTGAATAAAGATATATATATATATATATATACACACACACACACACACACACACAAATTTTCCTCAGCTTAAAGTTGGGTTACATCTTAATAAACTCAGTGTAAATTGAATATGCCAAAAATTCATTTAATATGCCTAACCTAACAAATTAAGTTCATTATATGTTCACTTATCTTAAACATGCTCAGACTGCCTACATTAGCCTACAGTTAGGCAAAATTCTCTAACACAATGCCTATTAAAAAAAACAGTATTGGATATCTCATGTAATTTATTGAACACTGTAGGGAAAGTGGACAACAACACAGTTGAGTGGGTACAGAATGGCTGTAAGCATATGGGATGTGATCACATGGCTGACTGAGAGCTGCGGTGTGTACCATTGCCCAGTATCACAAGAGAGTATGGGGCCACATAGTACTAGCCCGGGGAAAGGATCAAATTTCAAAATTCGAAGTATGGTTACAACTGAATGAGTATTACTTTCATATTATCTTCAAAAGGGGGATTTAATAATAAAAAGATATAAATTGGTAACAGGCTTAAAATTTCATGAATAAATAAATAAATGGTAAAGAGATATTTAATAAATTTTAATACTGCTTACTGCATAAAAACCCTCTTAAAATATAAAATGATTTTTTAACAGAATCAAGGATATCTGTCTTCAAGATATGATGAATGTCATTCTTACAAAAGTAAATACAGAAATTTTGTCCTAGAAATCAAAGATAAGATACAAATTTTGAGAATCATTGCTATTATTTTACACTGTTTGGTCAGTTCTGATCAATATAATAAAAAGGAAAATGAGTCATTTAGAGAGGAGAAAATACTGCCTCTGAATTTGATGGGCTATAGTGTCTGAGGAGGCCTTACAAATAGCTGTGAAAAGAAGAGAAGCAAAAAGCAAAGGCAAAAAGGAAAGATATTTCCATCTGAACGTAGAGTTCCAAAGAATAGCAAGGAGAGATAAGAAACCCTTCCTCAGGGATCAATGTAAACAAATAGAAGAAAACAATAGAATGGGAAACACTAGAGATTTCTTCAAGAAAATTAGAGATACAAAGGGAATATTTCATGCAAAGATGGGCTCGGTAAAGGACAGAAATATTATGGACTTAACAGAATCAGAAGATATTAAGAAGAGGTGGCAAGAATACACAGAAGAATTGTACAAAAAAGATCTTCATGACCCAGATAATCACAATGGTGTCATCACTCACCTAGAGCAAGACATCCTGGAATGTGAAGCCAAGTGGGCCTTAGGAAGTATCACTATGAACAAAGCTAGTGGAGGTGATGGAATTCCAGTTGAGCTATTTCAAATCCTGAAAGATGATGCTGTGAAAGTGCTGCACTCAATATGCCAGCAAATTTGGAAAACTCAGCAATGGCCACAGGACTGGAAAAGGTCAGTTTTCATTCCAATCCCAAAGAAAGGCAATGCCAAAGAATGCTTGAAGTATTGCACAACAGCACTCATTTCACAGGCTAGTAAAGTGATGCTCGAAATTCTCCAAGCAAGGCTTCAGCAATACATGAACTGTGAACTTCCAGATGTTCAAGCTGGTTTTAGAAAAGGCAGAGGAACCAGAGATCAAATTGCCAACATCCGCTGGATTATCAAAAAAGCAAGAGAGTTCCAGAAAAACATCTATTTCTGCTTTATTGACTATACCAAAGACATTGACTGTGTGGATCAAAATAAACTGTGGGAAATCCTTAAAGAGATAGACCATCTGACCTGTCTCTTGAGAAACCTATATGCAGGTCAGGAAGCAACAGTCAGAACTAGATGTGGAACAACAGACTGGTTCTAAATAGGAAAAGGAGTACGTCAAGGCTGGATATTGTCACCCTGCTTATTTAACTTATATGCAGAGTACATCATGAGAAATGCTGGGCTGGAAGAAGCACAAGCTGGAATCAAGATTGCCAGGAGAAATACCAATAACCTCAGATATGCAGATGACACCACCCTTATGGCAGAAAGTGAAGAGGAACTAAAAAGCCTCTTGATGAAAGTGAAAGAGGAGAGTGAAAACATTGGCTTATAGCTCAACATTCAGGAAACTAAGATCATGGTATCCTGTCCCATCACTTCTTGGCAAATAGATGGGGAAACAGTGAAAACAGTGTTAGGCTTTATATTTTTGGGCTCCAAAATCACTGCAGATGGTGATTGCAGCCATGAAATTAAAAGACACTTACTTCTTGGAAGGAAAGTTATGACCAACCTA
>ML664060.1:1560015-1574819 GCA_007570785.1 Antilocapra americana | reverse complement strand
CCCTGCAAAGATTCATCAGTACCATCTTTCTAGATTTCATATATATGTGTGTGTGAATATACAATACTTGTGTTTCTCTTTCTGACTTACTTCATCTATATAACAAGCTCTAGGTTCATCTACCTCATTAGCACTGACTCAAATGCATTGCTTTTTATGGCTGAGTAACTCCACTATATGTATGTTCCACAGCTTCTTTATCCATTCATCTGTGGATTGACATCTAGGTTGCTTCCATGTCCTAGCTGTTGTAAATACTAATGCAGTGACCATTGGAGTACATGTGTCACTTCCCTGGTGGCTCAGACAGTAAAAGCGTCTGCCTACAATGCAGGAGGACCCAGGTTTGTTCCCTGGGTGGGGAAGATTCCCTGGAGAAGGAAATGGCAACCCACTCTACTACTCTTGCCTGGAAAATCCCAAGGACAGAGGAACCTGGTAGGCTAAAGTCCATGGGGTTGCAAAGAGTCAGACATGACTGAATGACTTCACTTTGACTTTCACTTTCAGGATATATGCCTAGTACTGGGATTGCTGGGTAAAGTGGTAGTTTTATTCCTAGTTTTTTATGGAATCTCCATACGTCTTCCATAGTGTCGGTATCAATTTATATTCCCACCAACAGGGCAAAAGGGTTCCCTTTTCTCCAAACCCTCTTTAGCATTTATTGTTTGCAGATTTTTGATGATGGCCATTCTGACTAGTGTGAGGTGATACCTCATTGTAATTTTGATTCACACTTCTCATTTAATAATGAGCAATGTTGAGCATCTTTTCATGTGTTTATTTGCCATCTGTGAGAAACTGGTATTTGACATTGGTCTTCCATCAAAAGTATGAGTTTCACTGCTGGCAGAAGAAAAAAGCATACATGCTTAGTCACTCAGTCGTGCCTGACTCTTTGCGACCCCATGAACTGTAGCCCACCAGGCTTCTCTGTCCATGAAATTTCCGAGGCAGGAATACTGGAGTGGGTGGCCATCTCCTAAAAGCATAGAGAAGACATACAAAAGCATTAGAAGACATCAATGACTTTTTCCTTCTGTATTTGGAAGGTGATTTGCAGAGAAGCAGCAGGAGAGTAGGGTTGGGTCAGAGGAGAGGATGGCCATGTTGCCATGCTATGAAATGCAGACTTTATGCTGAAACATGTCAACTGCCACTTGCTTTACAAAGAGGTGTGACACAGTCTGATTTGAGTTATAGAGTGATATTTCTTAGACTACCTATTAACGCTACTGGAAAAAATCGGTATTATTCTTTTTTTTTTCCTGCCAGCTTATGTTTTTTTTTTAAAGCCAATAAAAACTAAACTGTGATAACAAACTCTGTGTGTTGTATTTCTCTAAGAAACTTCTTGTAAATTAGTATGTAAAATCCCCAAGAATATAGTTAAAATTTTATTACAAATTAGGATTACTATGGGCTACAAATGAAGGAAATAAATTACAAATTGTTTAAGAGTCTTTGGAAAGAAAGAAGATAGTTTGACAGTATAGAGTCTTGAGAAAATTATGGTAAGGCCCTATTCTGTTTATTTTTTTAACCATTATTGTGTTGTCTTCTTGTATGTGTGCATGGAATTAAAAAAAAAAACGGTCTATCTAAATACTGGTGATAACATGTATTACAATTTTTTAATTTAAAAGTGTTAGCAGCTCTACACACTGCTATATTTAAAATGAATACCCAACAAGGACCTATTGTATAGCACAGGGAACTCTGTTCAATGTTACATGGCAGCCTAGATGGGAGGGGAGTTTGAGGGAGAATGGGTACATATATAAGTATGGCTGAGTCCCTTTGCTGTCCACCTGCAACTCTCACAGCATTGTTAATTGGCTATGCTCCAGTATAAAATAAAAAAAAAAATTAAAGCATTAACAACTTAAAGTTGTTAAAAGGTAACAGAGAACCAGGAGTCACTTGAAATAATAGTAATAATAATAATAATAGCTCTCAATTTTAAGTATCATATATCAGGCATGGTTCTTGGTTGAGGTGACCGTATGAGTTCTCATTAAAAGAAAGACACTGTTGACAATGAAAGGGGGCAGTAATTAACAATTACACAGGTGCATGAGATAATATTAGTAAATGGCATATAGAAAAAGCCAGATTACTTCCTGCCCTCTAGTATAGGCTCATAGTCTAGTGAGTATTTTTGCTGTAATCATAAGGTTCAGTTTTTTCTTGGTGGTGCCAAATGCTCTTGCTTTCCAAAAAACAGCTGGAACTTTCTTTATAACTGCTGCTCTGTATGCTGTACCCTCCTTCCCAGGTCCTGATATGTGGCTTTGAGGCTATTGGCTTGTCCTGAGGTACCTGAGCCAACAGTAAGAATTGAAAATCAGTACTATGCCTTTCCATAGCCAAGCAAAGCCTCTGGATAAGCTTGCCTCTTTTGAAAGGTTTTCACCTTGAAAAAGTTTCAGCAGTCAAGCTGCCTGGCAGTGAGAAGAGTAGATGAGGCAGAAGGAAAAGTAGTAAATCCTCTTGAGGACAGGGATAGAAGGTCTGGGCAAGAAATTTCAGTCGGTCAATGATTTCCTGCTTATACAATTGTCTCCCAGAGTAAAAGTAGGACTGGAGGGGTGGGAGTCTATGAATTGTCACTTATATCTTTTGTGGTATCCTTGGTTTCACATGTCCCTTATATCATAGGAGCTTAAGAACTGTCACATTAAGATTCCAAACAGTATCATACAACTGCAGGGATTGGGAAAGGCCTAGGCTGGATGATGTAAACACCAGAGGCACAGTATCAAACCACAGGTATGATATCATACCATATCAAACCAAAAGTTCCTGGGCTTTAGTAAAATTGATTCCATGTTAAATTTTATTTCACTTTTTTAAATAAAATTTTTATTGGAGTATAATTGCTTAACAACATTTCTGCTGTATAACAGTGTGAATCAGCTATATGTATACATATATCCCCTCCCTCTTGGACCTCCCTCTCAAACTCTGCCATCCCACCCCTCTAGGTCATCACAAAGCACTGAGCTGAGCTCCCTGTGCTATACAGCAGCTTCCCACTAGCTATCTTTTTTTTTTATTGTAACAAATTCAAGAAAGACTTTTTTTCTTTACATTATTATGTTGGCTTTGCCATACATTGACATGAATCCGCCATGGGTATACATGTGTTCCCCTTCCAGAACCCCCCTCCCACCTCCCTCCTGATTCCATCCCTCTGGGTCATCCCATGTTAAATTTTAGTATAAATATTGAAAACCTGTCTCCATAGAAAACTATGGAACTGTAAAGTCAAACTACCCCTACATCACTAAAGCGGAAAGACATTCATAATGAGTCACTCCCCTTCATGGATTAAAAAAACTAATTGAGATATAATTCATATACAATAAAATTCACAATTTTAAAGCACACAATTAAGTGGTTTTAAGCATATTCACAGTTGTACATTGCCTCTAATGTACAACTGACTACTACCTAATTTCAAAACATTTTCATCACCCCAGAAAGAAACCCCATAACCCCATTCGTGATTGTTAAATACAGTGGGGTCTCTTAGGTAGCAAGGATATTAAAGAGATGGGAAGTCAATAGTCCAGTCCCAGAACTTTGCCTCAAATCATTCTCTTCCTTGTTCATAAAATCCTTGGTTCCAATAATATATTGGTGAATCTATTCATTCACTGAGGATGTATTGAGCACTTGCTTTTTGCCAGGTCCTGTGTTGAGAATGTAGCAGTAAACCAGTCAGCCATAATTTCTGCACTATTGGACCTTATAATCTAGTGACAGAAAATTTCATTATTCATATTAACAAAGATATTATTTAAATAATGATAATTCCTAAAGGAAAGAAAATACTTAAGAATCAGGGGTTAGCTTAGAATTGGGAGTCAGGGAAGATTTCTCCAGAGTGTTAGGCATTTAAGCTAGCATATAAAATGAAAAGCAGGAACTAGCCAGATGAAGAGTTGGCCTTAAGGTAGGAAAGAGTTTGGTTTATAAGAAACTAAAACAATAACCATAATCATACCTTAAGTTTCCCTGGTTTTTATATGCTCCACATCTCCCAATTATTTATTCTTCTTTCTTGACACCAGCTTCCATACTTCCTTGCTTGCTCATCCATGTAGACAAAGTGTTCAGGCTTCTGACTATCAAATTTGTTGTCGTTGGAAAAATATTCATAAGCATTTTATAGCTCAAAAAGAACAGTGCTCCAAATTTAGTGGTTCTTCCTACAATATTTAAGGTGTGATAATAGATTTAAATGAAACACAAGGTCTTTTCTGCCTGAAGAACAATTTCATATGTCATCTTCAATGAGTTTCCTGAGAAACTCAGAAGTATATGTTCTCTTCTTTCTTATAATTCTGGATGTCAATTTCGCAGTGAAAGGACTTTAAATGTGATGTCACAAGTGAACACCATTTGAAAAGCTACTCTGAAAAGAATGAATCTGGAAAATATGAAACATGTATTCATATGCTTGGTAGAAATGAATAGAAATGAAAAACATGCACTGTTGCACACATATAAGCTGACATACACACACATGCATATACCAAAAATCCCCTGCTACTCAGGGAAGGGGAATAGCTAACTTAAAGCAAAAAATTTAGAAAGAACAACAAAGCTGTTTGCAGGAACAATTTCAGGTCACTACAGATGCCTGAGATAAGTAGGGATATACAGTGAACTTTCTGTATGTCTATGTGGAAGTAGCAAGGGATATTTGTTTACATTTATAACTTTTTAATATATCACCTAATCCTTATGCCAACAATTATACTGTCATGTATTATATACTTTCCTCAATAAATATTTTCAAGTACCCCACATGTGTAAATCACAGTGCTGAATGTTAAGAAAAACACTATATCTGTGATTTGTTAACTTCCTCAGAGAAGCCTTCCTGACCTCTTAGCCAGGGTAAAGTCCCCCCATTCAACACTTTCACAGTGGCACCAAATTCCCGTCATTGCATTCATCATACTGTACTGCACTTACTTCTTCAAAATCTGTCTTCCCTGCCAGGCTGTAAGTGACTTGAAGTAATGCATAAATAAATGCTAAGAAATGAGAGAGAAGAAAAAATTGAGACCCTAATTGTGAGGGGCTTGGCTTCTTGAAGTGATTTCTAAAAGAACCCTCTTGGTATAATACTACCTTTTTATTTATTCAATTTCAAAAGCTTCTGGCCTACCTGCTCATTTGATTTTAGAAAATTTCATGGTACACTGCAGGATGACTGGAAAGCTGATCATTCTGGTGTCAAATCACTGAATGTCTCCTCTGTGCCAGAAATGCCGGCAGCACAGCACAGAACAACATAATGGAATAGTACGTACAACGCAGCCAGGGAAGGGCTTTCTGAGAGGGGAAGTATAAGGCAATAGGTTTCATAGCAGGGGCACCCAAGCGAGACTAATGCATACTCTGTTAACTGAATGTCGTTCATTATGCTTACACATACCTATGAGCAATAATAGGAAACCAGAAATTAAAACCATTAGCCTAGCATGCTAACCAATTAATACATTTCTATCTGGCCTTGATAGCCCTCATAAAAGTCCTATGAATGAAGGGAAAATTGTGCTAGCAATTTTTTAGGGAAAAAATGCCTCTGTACCTTTTATTCTATCCCTAGAGGTACTTGGTGATCATGTGTCTTTATACTTTAAGTATAATATGGAAAGACTAGTCTCTCAAACTGAAGTCTCACCTTTCAAACATTTTCAGGCTCTTTCAATAGATCACTTTCCAACAAGCAATCTGTGTCAACTTCAGGAATTGTGTCAAATGCTGACTTGGTATTAAACTGGGGGAAACAATAACAGCTATGGAGAATCCTGGGCTCATGTGAAATATTGCCTTTTGTACAGCACTGTGTGTGCTTCCATGCTTTCTCACTCACTGCACATATCGGCCTCTGGTTGAGGCAAGAGGAAGGGATGGTTTTCAAGAGATCATTAAATCATGGTAAACATTCACAGATTTTTCCGTTCCTCTCCATTCATCTGCATCACTGTGTGCCCAAAGCTGTTTGTTTTTCATGTTTCTGGGAATCAAGCATCATGTCTTTCTTTGGTTAACAGTTCATGTCATCACCTCCCAGGAATGAAACTTTCCAAATCAAAGAAAAATTTAAATGATGCAGCTGAAATGAAGAAAATTCTAGGACTAATTTGTGATAGAAACTCATTCATATAAATGTATAGTCTTGAAAGAAATTACAGTGTAATTATTCCAAATGTTAAAATTTTAAAAACCATGATTTGGTGCAAGTTAAATTTTAAAAACATTGTAAACACCAACAAATGGAAATACACAAACTAAAAGTATGAAAAACTAAACTGATTGTTTAAAATTTACAGCTAAGCTGTACTTTCTGTATATCTAAATGGGAATAATAAATATGGGCATTCCATTTTTGATGTTGAATCTTTGATCTTTGAGTTTTCAAATATAAATTTTATGAAGAAATAAGGAAAGCAGATGAATATATTTATAAATGCATATATATTTATGTGTAGTGAGAGATAAAAAGGCCTTCTTAAATGAACATGAAAAGAAATAGAGGAGAACAATAGAATGGGAAAGACTACAGATCTCTTCAAGAAAATTGGAGATACCAAGGGAATATTTCTTTCCAAAATGTGCACAATAAATGGCAGAAATGGCAAGAACCTAACAGAAGCAGAAGACATTAAGAAGAGTTGGCAAAAATACATAAAAGAACTATTTTTAAAAAAGGTCTAAATGACCTGTATAACCACAATGCTGTGGTCACTCAGTGACCTGGAGTGTGAAGTCAAGTGGGCCTTAGGAAGCATTACTATTACCAAAGCTAATTGAGGTGATGCAATTCTAGCTGAGCTATTTCAAATCCTAAAAGATGATGTTATGAAAGTGCTACACTCAATATGCCAGCAAATTTGAAAAACTCAGCAGTGGCCAAAGGATTGGAAATGGTCAATTTTCATTCCAATCCCAAAGAAGAGCATGCCAAAGAATGTTCAAACTACCCTACAGTTGCACTCATTTCACATGCTAGCAAGGTAATGTTCAAAATCCTTCAAGCTAGGCTTCAGCAGTACATGAACCAAGAATTTTCAGATGTACAAGCTGGGTTTAGAAAAGGCAGAGGAACCAAGGACAAAATTACCAATATCCATTGGATCATAGAGAAAGCAAGGGAATTTCAGAAAAACATCTATTTCTACTTCATTGACTATGCTAAAGCCTTTGAATGTGTAGATCACAACAAATGTTGGAAAATTCTTTAAGAGATGGGAATACGAGACCACCTTACATGTCTCCTGAGAACCCCATATGAAGGTCAAGAAGCAACAGTTAGAACCAGACATGGGACAACAGACTGGTTCAAAATTGGGAAAGGAGTATGACAAGGATGTATCTTGTCACCTTGCTTATTTAACTTATATACAGAGGATATCATGCTAAGTGCCAAGCTGGATGAAGCACAAGCTGGAATTAAGATTGCCAGGAGAAATATCAACAACCTCAGATATGCAGATGATGTCACTTTAATGGCAGAAAGCAAAGAGGAACTAAAAGCGGCTCTTGATGTGGGTGAAAGAGGAGAATGAAAAAGCTAGCTTAAAACTCAACATTCAAAAAACAAAGATCAAGGCATCCGATCCCATCACTTCATGACAAATAGAAGGGGACAGAGTGGAAACAGTGACAGACTATTTTCTTGGGCTATAAAATCACTGCAAATGGTGACTACAGCCATGAAATTAAAAGATGCTTGCTCCTTGGAAAGAAAGCTTTGACAAACCTACATAGCTAATTAAAATGCAGAGACCCCACTTTCCCAATGAAGGTCCATCTAATCAAAGCTATGGTTTTACCAGTAGTCATGTACAGATGTGAGAGTTAGACCTAAAGAAATCTGAACACTGAAGAATTGATAATTTCAAATTGTGCTGCTGGAGAAGGCTCTTGAGGGCCCCTTGGACAGCAAGGAGATCAAACCAGTCAATAGTAAAGGAAATCAACTCTGAATATTCACTGGGAGGACTGATGATGAAGCTGAATTTCTAATACTTTGGCTATCCTGTGAAGAGCTGACTCATTGGAAAAGCCCCTGATGGTGGGAAAGATTGAAGGCAAAAGGAGAAGGGGGCAGCAGAGGATGAGATGGTTAGTTAGCATCACCGACTCAATGGACATGAATCTGAGCAAACTCTGGGAGACAGTGGAAGACAGAGGAGCTAGATATGCTGCAGTCCACAGGGTTGCAAAGAGTCAGACATGACTTAGTGACTGAACAACAACAATACATAAACACTACAGAATACATGTGTATGCATATGTGAGTATGAAAAGAACTAGGAAATCATACTACTTGCAGTGAGAATTTTTAGTTATGATTTTCAATTTAAGTAATTGAATATGATATACTTAAAAAGTGGTTATGTATACTTTAGGATAAATTTATGTGTATGATTTTTACTGTTTATAATCATAAATCTAGAGTATTACAGATGCTTTGAGTTTTCATAGGACAGAATATTTTAAAATGGAAGACACATTTGTCATTTCAGCATTGTACCTGGTAATACTGTCAAAAGACACAAAATTTGAGAATCTTTCTGATGTCAGTGTTTTGCTATATAGGACAACATTCTAATGTTGTAATTGAATAAAATGTCATTCAACTTCAGAATATGAGGCAAGAAGCCCCAAGTTGCAAAAGGGCAGAACTAAGTGTGTTAAGCCAAGACAATTATGTGAGCCACTGCACATTAATGGGAGTTCTGTCACAGACTAAGGACAGATTACCCTTTAAATCTTTTGAAATTATTCATATGTGTATATGGAATACATACAGTCAGGTGGCTTCTTCAGTGATGTGTTTGTATATGATACACCATGAGTGTTTTGTAATATCATATTTGCCAGACAGAGAAAAGTGTTATGTCAAAAAGACAATTGGATAGGCACTGACATTGTATATTTTCCTGTTACTTGAGAATACAAAATGTATCCTTTTCTATGTCAAGTTTATTCTTTCTCTTCTTCTTAGGAAGTTAGATTAATATAATGGAAAAAAATCACAGGTTTTAGAGCAGAAAAGGCCTGGTGTAGCTCTGCTAGACATAACTGTGATCAATTTCACCAACTCTAAAATGGGAACAATATGAACTAGAGCAGTCATATCAGAAAATCCTGATTCTTAAACTGGCTTAATCATAAGAAAAGGCATTACTTCTTACTGTAAGAAATCTTGAGGAAGTGCCAAGGATTGGCTCAACTTCTTAGCAATTCTGGCTGTCCTCCTCCCTAAGCTGTCCTGCTTCCCTTGGGATAGGAGCAATATGTGAGATCAAAGCATCACATCCAGACAAATCAACACCAAAGGAAGAAGAGAGACCATCTCTCTGCATCTCCTTTAAAGGAGGAAAATTCTTGCTAAAGACTTCCTGGCCAGAAGACCAGCCCCCACAAGTCTCATTGGCCAGCACTAGATCACATGTCTACTCCTGATGATCACTGACAGGGGAACTGGACTTACTCTGGGAACCTTAGACCATCAGGCTCTACTTCAGAACAGACAATAGTGTTGGCCATCTTCTACCACATTACACAGGGCTTCACTGGTATCTTAGATGGTTAAGTATGTGCCTGCAATGCAGGAGACCCAGGTTTGATCCCTGGGTCAGGAAGATCCCCCAGAAAAGGCCATGGCAACCCACTCTAGTATTTTTTGCCTGGAGAATTCCATGGACAGAGGAGCCTGGCAGGCTACAGTCCATGGGGCCACAAAGACTTAAGACACAACTGAACAACTCACACACCATGTTACATGGGATGAAGGATAGATATCTGAACAAACTGGTAGTGCTTTTGGCAAGAAACAAGGAAGGAAAATGGAAGCTGAGTAGCATAAAGACTGGAAAACACTTCATAGAGTGTTCTGAGTAGCAAATTATACCATATATTACATAAAATCCATCCTTATGTGTCTGAAATAAAGTAAATACTAGATAAACAAAAGCTTCTGATTCCTATCATTTTTGCCATTGTTGTTAAACTCTAAGGTGAAACACTAATAGGAGCTATGCTTACATCTTGGGATTCAAAAGGACCCTACTGTTCATAGGAACACTATTCACAATAACTAAGACATGGAAGAAACCTAAATGTCCATCAACAGATGATTGGCTTAAAAAGATGTGCTATGCATATACAATGGACTATTGCTCACTCATAAAAATGGAATGAAATAATGCTGTTTGCAGCAACATGGATAGACCTGGAGATTGAGATACTAAGTGAAGTAAGTCAGACAGAGAAAGACAAATATATGCCATCACTTATATCTGTGAACAGAATAGACTCACAGATATAGAAATTATACTTATTGTTACCAAAGGGGACAGCAGAGGAGCATAAATAAGTAATTTGTGATTAACATACACAAACTGCTATATATAAAATAGATAAATAATAGGGATCTACTGTATAGCACAGGGAACTATAGCCTTTATCTTATAGGGAACTGACATATAATGAACTATAATCTGCAAAAATACTGAATCACAATGATAAATGTATTAAACCAATATAAAATTGTAAATCAGCTATACTTCAACTTTAAAAAAAGAATATGCCTTGATTTTACTATTTACTATCCCCATGACTTAGACTCTATACCAGGGACTGGAAGACTTTTTCTCTAAGGGAAAGAAATATTTAAGGCTTTGTGGGGAACATAGTCCTTTTTGTCACATACTTTGCTTTGCTTTATTTTCTCCAACCCATTAAATACGTCAAAACCATTCTTAGCTATAGGTGGTACAAATACAGGCCACAAACAGGTTTAGCAACCCCTAACTTAATGCAAGTACTCCTTAGCTTCTCTATGCTCATTATTTCATCTGTAAACTGGAGATACTTGTAGGACTTTCTTTGGAGTGTTGTAGTGAGGATGCAATCATTTATACGCACAAGTTAGAACTATGACTGACACATGGTATTCAATAAACACTAGTGATGGGAGTTATTGTTATTTCTGTGGAAGCTGTTGTTTTAATGCACCACACGTATTTATCCATCAACTGACATATTCAGAGACAAAACACAACAAAAACTTCAACCAAGTACATTAGAGGCAAATAACAAATTTTGGGGGGCTGTTGTTCAGTTTCTCAGTCATATCCAACTCTCTGTGACCCCATGGACTGCAGCACACCAGGCTTCCCTGTCCTTCACCATGAGTTTGCTCAAACTTATGTCCATTGACTTGATGATGTTATCCAATCATCTCATCCTCGGTCACCCCCCTTCTCCTCCTTAAGACAGATAGATAGCAAGTGATACAGAAATGGCTTCAGTGAGAGGAAGCTCAGCACAGTACTAGAGCATGCATTTCTGAGTCAGATAGACCTGGGTTCCAATTCTGCGTCTACCTCTTTGCAGCTGTAGTGATCACAGGAAACTTCTTTTGCCTCTCTGTGCCTCACCTTCCTCCTCTATAAAAATGAGATTCTAGTAAGACCTGCCTCATACGATTGATCTGAGCACTAAGAGAAGATGTATGTCAGGAGACTGGCAAATCACAGGAGCTCAATAAATGGCAGTTGCTATCATTTTTCACTTCCTTTTCATTTATACTAAATCCCTCTGAGACCATGTCTCCAAAGCAGCCAGTCAATTACTCAGGGAAAAATAGCAAGGGCTTAATTGTGATTTGAAGACTTTTTTGACTTCCATGACCAACTCAGTAACTCAGAACAACCAATGTATGCAGAAAAACAAGAACTGACTGGTTAATTAAGCCTAAAATGTTGGTCCAATAGCCCTGTATATACACACAGCTCAATTATGATCTCTTTCAGTTATCTACTGCCTTTCTTAATATATATGACAGAAAATGATTGAATTTTAATTATTCAATTTTAAGGTTTATGCCCAGAGGCTACCAAGCTTCAATTTAGTCCTGCTACTGAGTTGATTGGGCATTTCACCCCTATCAGGCTAGTACTAGATTTCCCCTTCTCGTCCTAGGTGTCTGCTAATACAGATACTAATCTGAAGCAAATTTTCAGGCTCCTTCTAGAAACAACAAGAAGTCAAATCATAGTATGGGTATGATGGGTAGCTTAAAGACATGGAAATAAGGATGCCATTTACAAAGAGATTGAAAGGAGACATGTATAGTTATGATTTTTTTTCAAGTGTCAAATTTGAGTTTTAATAAAATATGGACATTTCAAGACTACTTACTATGCACCACAATAGTTCTAAGAATTGAGACACAGAGAGGCCAAGCAACTTATTCAAGGTATTGTTTCTTTTTTTAATTTTACTTGAATATAGTTGATTTACAATGTTTGTGTCACTTTCAGGTGTACAGCAAAGTTAATCAGTTAGGCATATACATATATCCACTCTTTTTTTCTAGATTCTTTTTCCATATAGGTCATTACAGAATATTGAGTAGAGTTCCCTGTGCTATACAGCAGATACTTATTAGCTGTCTATTTTATGTATAGTACTATGTATATGTCAACCCTGGTCTCCCAATTTATCCCTCTCCATCCTGGTAACAGTAAATTTATTTTCTGCATCTGTGAGTCTACTTGTGTTCTCTTGACTTTGTATTTTAAATTATGTTTCCTGAGCAGAATCATCTACCTTGATCATTTTACTCCCTCAAAAGTTGTCTTTTAAAATTCTTCTTGCACTCTGCTATTGAAGTTTTTTCTTCTGTTACAGTCTTACAATTCAAACAAATGATTTGCTAATTCCATATAATATTGAATACATTATTGCCAGCATGGTGTATTACATTAAGCCAATTTGTAATCATAAATACTTGAAAAATTTATAAATACTAAAGTTTGATTCCCTTCCATTTGAAATTGCTCTTTCCGCAGAGGCTCATTTTAGCCTTTCATTCTTATACTTACTGTAGCTAGGTTTTTTTTTTACAAGCTTAAATGCATTTGGAGTCTAGGCAGATATACTAAATGAGCTAAACAGGCTAGTTATAAGATAATAAGAAGTGGTGGAGCCCACACTGAAAGGAAAGGAAGCCTTACTGAATGATATTTAAAAAGAGAAAGAAAAAGCAAGGACAGTAAACACTGTTTAGACTGCATCAATATATATGTGCTCGGACTTCTGTGGTGGTCCACTGGTTAAGAATCTGCCTGTCAATGCAGGAGACATGGATTCAATCCCTAGTCAAGGAGGATCTCACATGTTGTAAGGCAACTAACTCTTTGTACCACAAATACTGAGCTCGCACACACTAGAGCCTGTGTTCAGCAACAAGAGAAGCCACTGCTCTCCAGAACTATAGAAAGCCCACATGCAGTGACAAAGACCAAACACAGGCAAAGATAAAATAAATTTATATATATATATATATATATATATATATATACATACACACACACACACACACACACACACACACACACATATATGTTGTTGTTTACTCACTCACTCATGTCCAACTCTTTGCAACCCCATGGACTGCAGCATGCCAGACCTCCTTGTCCATCACCAATCAAACCCATGTCCATTGAGTCGATGATGCCATCCAACCATCTCACCCTCTGTCGCCCACTTCTCCTCCCTGAATAGATATACTGGTAGTTTCCTCATTTTTCAGATCATGCTTTAACAAGTATATGGAGTAGGAGTTTTCATGGCATAGATAGTGTCCACTATAACCAGAGACTATCCTATCTTGGCAGGAAAGACCCTTTATATATATAATCCATATACATAAAATCCTAGAGTTATGAAAATAACAGACTCATGGGGAAGGAGAGTTTGGCTCCAAAGCTGGCCACTGATATGGTTAGAGCATCCAAACCACAACATGCAAGGGGGCATGATTAATTCAGTCAGAAGTGATCACTGTTGATAGTCAGTAAGGCCTGATATTGGAGAAAGAAATGACAACCCACTTCAGTATTCTTGCCTGGAGAATCCATGGACAGAGGAGCCTGGCAGGCTATAGTCCATGATGAGTAGGACATGGCAACAGGCATTTTGAGGTGTATAGAATAAGACCAGTATGCATGCGGAAGGTGGGGGCCCATCTAGTTGAGAGTTAGGCATGAAAGAATCTAGATCCAACCCTTCAAGGAAGTTGGCTCACATGAAAATAACAGTGCATCAGGGTTCTGCACAGGTTTCTAGGGATTCAGTGTACAGATTTTTCAAAACAAAGAAGGAACACTGTGGTATGGGCTGGGCCTAAAGTAAAGAGAAAGGGAATGGCTATGAAGCCATGGTTTGTACATGTACCCAAGACATATGAGGTACCACAAATAAGACAGCAATACCGAGTCTAGCTCCTACCCAGCTGTAGAGGTGAGATTCCCGACATCCTGCCAGGCTAGTTCACTAGACACTGAGAGATTTCCTGGGGTTAAACCGACCAGCTGGAAGTATTAGAGGAGCAACCAAGTGGGGCTGGGGCTGGGAGAGTTAGAGAATGACAACCCCTCAGCTGCATTGAGCTTGTTCCTGCTGTTCACCTTGGGGAAAACACTATCTTTGTCTTCTGGTGTACACAAGAGAGGAGCCTCCCTTCTCTGATTCTATTTTTCCCTGAAGGTCTGCTACAGCCCCCAAGATACAGTCCAACTGCCTCACATGCTAGCTTGGAAGGAGAAGCTGCTATTGGTGACCTCGGTTAGATGTACAGAGATTGATCCAACTTTAATGCTGGGCTGAGAGGAATGCAGTGTTCAGTGAATATGGTAAACAGGGGTAATGAGAGCCACTGATGATACTGACAGCACTTTTTTTTTCTTTTTTTTTTT
>ML664060.1:1505919-1545411 GCA_007570785.1 Antilocapra americana | reverse complement strand
TGATGTAACATTCTAAATCCTCTGTTTCAACAGTCTTCATAGCATCTTCACTAGGAATACATTTCATCTCCAGAAACCCCTTTCTTCACTCATCCATATGAAACAAGCCCTCAACTGTTGGAATTTTATCATGATATTGCAGCATTTCAGTCACACCTTCAGGCCCCACTTCTAATCCTAGTTTTCATTCTATTTCCATCACATCTGCAGTTACTTCCTCCATTGAAGTCCTGAACCCATCAGTCATCAAAGAGGGTTCGAATCAAGTTTGTCCAAATTCCTGTGAATGTTGACATTTTGACCTCTTCCTATGAGTCACAAATGCTTTTAATGGCATCTAGAATGGTGAATCCTTTCCAAAAAGCTTTCAACTTACTTTGCCCAAATCTATCAAAGGAATTACTATATATGGCAGCTATAGTATTACAAAATTGCCTCTTGCTCCATGGGCTACTTCAAACCTCATGGGCCAATGCCTGCCAGATTCACAGTTTTCTGCTGCAGCTTCCTTATGTCTCTCAGCCTTCACAGAATTGAAGAGAGTTAGGGTTTGGCTCTGGATTAGGCTCTGGCTTAAGGGAATGTTGTGCTGGTTTGAACTTCTATCCAGACTAAACATTCTCCATATCAGCAATAAGGCTATTTCACTTTCAAATCATTCATGTGTTCACTGGAGTAGCACTTTTAATTTCCCTCCTTTGCATTCACAACTTGGCTAACCATTTCCTGCAAGAGGCCTAGGTTTGGTCTATCTCACCTTTGAATATACCTTACCCACTAAGCTTAATTATTTCCAGCTTTTGATTTAAAATGAGAGATAGGCAACTACTCCATTCACTTGAACATTTACAAAGATCACTGTAGAATTATTCACTGGCCTGATTTCAATATTGTTGTGTCTCATGGGATAGGGAGGCCTGAGGAGAAGAAGAGAGATGGAGGACCAGCTGACCGATAGAGCAGTCAGGACACACACAGCATTTATCAAACAAGTTCACTGTCTTATACAGGCATGGTTCGTGGCAGCCCCAAGGCAATGACAATAGTCATATTAAAGGTCACTGATCACAGGTCACCACAACAAATATAATAATAATGGAAAACGTTGAAATATGGTGAGAATTACCAAAATGTGATGATGCTGATAGACTTGCTCCACCACAAGATTGCTACAAACCTTCAATTTATAGAATACACAATATATCTGGAGCACAGTAAAGTGAAGTGCAATAGAACAAGATATGTCATTAAGTGTTTTCTGTGATTCATATTTCACATATCAGTAAGGCAAAGTTTAAAGAAACCTATTTTCATGTTTGATAGGTATTTACTCTTTCACTTTGTATGCTGTTGATTATCATGGTCTCTATCATATTTTGCTCAGATGTCTACTTTTTCACTATGCATAATTGGAATCATTTTTTTATTTTAAATTTTCTTTACTTTATTGTGTTGGTTTGGCATACATTGACATGAATCTGCCATGGGTATATATATGTTCCCCCTCCAGAACCCCCCTCCCTCCTCCCTCCCGATTCCCTCTCTCTGGGTCATCCCGGTGCACCAGCCCTGAGCATCAAACCTGGGCTGGTGATTGATTTCACATATGATAATTAACATGTTTCAATGCCCTTCTCCCATATCATCCCACCCTTACCCTCTTCCACAGAGTCCACAAGACTGTTCTATACATCTGCATTTCTTTTGCTGTCTCGCATACAGGGTTCTCGTTACCATCTTTCTAAATTCCATATATCATTAACATTGTACTTTTTTTAGCTTGTAGTCTGTACCTTTTTGGTTTACTATTTTAAAATAAGTTGCAAAAGGTTTAATTATCTGTAAGTTATCACTTTCTACCTTCAAATACTTATACACAATTTCACATATAATGTAGGAACTTAAAAATAGCTCAGTTGGTAAAGAATCCACCGGCAATACAGGAGACCCCAATTCGATTCCTGGGTCAGGAAGATCTGCTGGAGAAGGTATAAGCTACCCACTCCAGTATTCTTGGGCTTCCCTGGTGGCTCAGCTGGTAAAGAATCCACCTACAATGAGGGATACCTGGGTTCCATCCCTGGGTTCGAAAGATCCCCTGAAGAAGGAAAGGCTACCCACTCCACTATTCTGGCCAGAAGAATTACATGGACCTTACAGGCCATGGGCTCGCAAAGAGCTGGACATCACTGAGCAACTTTCACTTCCATTTCCCCATTCTCATCCTCTGTGCTATTGATGTTATATCCTTTACTTGTTAAAAATACAAGGATACAATGTTATTATTTTCTGTTTTCATGTCAGGTAAACAATACAAAATTAAACTTAGGAAAATATTTATTTTACCCACATATTTACCATTACTAGTACTTTTCATCTCTTTAGAAAGAGATCCAATGTTCCATCTGATATTATTTTCCTTCTGCCTGAAGAAATTCCTCTTAACATTCCTTATAGTGTAGGCATGCAGGAGATAAATTTTCTCTCCTGTAGGTTTTCTGAGAATGTTGTGTTTAACATTCACCTGAAATATATGTTTCCTTGATATAGAATATTGGTCAGCAGACATTTGTTTCTTAGTACTTTAAAAATGTCACTCATTTCTATGGTGAGAACACTATAGCCATTCTTATACATTTTGATCTCTTTTTCCCTCTGACTTATTTCAATTTTTTTCAATAATGTCTCTCTTTTTCAGGTTTAATTAAGACATACGTTGACACAATTTTCTTTATTTTATTTCTTATATTTATTCTGTTTGGATGTTTTTGAGCCTCATGCATTTTGTGATATTTCAGTTCAGTTCAGTTCAATCACTCAGTCATGTCCTACTGTTTGCGACGCCCTGGACTGCAGCATGCCAGACCTCCCTGTCCATCACCAACTCCCAGAGTTTACCCAAACTCATGTCTGTTGACTCGGTGATGCCATCCAACCATCTCATCCTCTGTCATCCCCTTCTCCTCCTGCCTTCAATCTTTCCCAGCATCAAGGTCTTTTCCAATGAGTCGGTTCTTTGCATCAGGTGGCTCAAGTATTGGAGTTTCAGCTTCACCATCAGTCCTTCCAATGGATATTCAGGACTGATCTCCTTTAGGATGGACTGGTTGGATCTCCTTGCAGTCCAAGAGACTCTCAAGAGTCTTCTCCAACGCCACAGTTCAAAAGCATCAATTCTTTGCTGCTCAGCTTTCTTTATAGTTCAACTCTCACATCCATACATGACCACTGGAAAAACCATAGCCTTGACTAGACAGACCTTTGTTGGCAAAGTAACGTCTCTGTATTTTAATATGCTATCTAGGTTGGTCACAACTTTCCTTCCAAGGAGCAAGCGTCTTTTAATTTCATGGCTGCAGTCACCATCTACAGTGATTTTGGAGCCCCCAACAAATGAAGTCTGACACTGTTTCCCCATCTATTTGCCATGAAGTGATGGGACCATATGCCCTGATCTTAGCTTTCTGAATGCTGAGATTTAAGCCAACTTTTTAACTCTCCTCTTTCACTTTCATCAAGAGGCTCTTTAGTTCTTCTTCACTTTCTGCCATAGGGTGGTGTCATCTGCATATCTGAGGTTATTGATATTTCTCCCGGCAATCTTGATTTCAGCTGTGCTTCTTCCAGCCCAGCATTTCTCATGATATACTCTGCATATAAGTTAAATAAGCAGAATGACAATACACAGCCTTGACTTACTCCTTTTCCTGTTTTGAACCAGTCTGTTGTTCCATGTCCAGTTCTAACTGTTGCTTCCTGACCTGCATACAGGTTTCTCAAGAGGCATATCAGGTGGTCTGGTATTCCCATCTCTTTCAGAATTTTCCACAGTTTATTGTGATCCACACAGTCAAAGGTTTTGGCATAGTCAATAAAGCAGAAATAGATGTTTTTCTGGAACTCTTTTGCTTTTCCGAAGATCCAGCAGATGTTGGCAATTTGATCTCTGGTTCAGATATTTAGTTATCATTAAATTTTGAAAAATGTCAGGCAACAGTTATTCAACATTTTCCCCTTTGGGGACCACAGTTACACATTAGATTATTTGATATTTTTCCACAAGTCAGCGAGGACAGTGTTCATTCTGTCTTCCATTCTCTGTACTTTACTTTGGCTAATTCCCACTGCTGTAACCTTTTTTTTTTTTTTTCTGGCTCTACCATTGGCATGCGGGATCTTAGCTTCCTGAAGAGGGATGGAATCTCTGCCCCCTGCAATGGAAGCAGAGTCCTAACCACTGGACCACCAGGGAAGTTCCTATTGCTGGACCTTCTGATTTACTGATATTTCCTTCTGAAGTATAAAATCTGCTCTCAAACACTTCTATTTCTGATATTGCAATTTCCAGCTCTAGAAGTTCTAGTTAGGGATTTTAAGATATCTTTTTAATCCTTTCTTGGTTTTGTTTACATTTTCCTTTCATTCTTTGAGCATATTTCAATGAGCTGTTTTCTAGTTCTTGTTGGATAATTTCACCTTCTCTACCAATGTTAGATCAGTTTCTGATGCCTTTATTTTTCCCCGAAGTTATGATTCATATTTCCTATTTTGTCACATATCTAACCATTTCTTTGGAAGGTTGAACATTTAATTTTTAGTTATTAATATATTTTTTCTTTTTGCAAAGTGTGCTAAAATCTGGTTTGGAAAGCAGTTAAGTTACTTAATAGATAAGCATGATTCTTTCAAGTCTTCTTCATAATTGCTAGAGAGGGTCTCTGCTGTGTTTAGTCTCTCAGTCGTATCAGACTCTTTGTGACTCCATGAACTGTAGCCCACCAGGCTCCTCTGTCCATGGGGACTCTCCAGGCAAGAATATTGGGGTGGGTTGCCATGCCCTCCTCCAGGGAATCTTCCCAACCTAGGGATCAAACCCAGGTCTCCCACATTGCAGGTGGATTCTTTACCATCTGAGCCACCAGCAAGCCCACTTAAGACCCGACTTAGCAACTAAACAGCAACAACAAAAATACCTTTCTAGCCCTCTTTCTTGCATGCTAAGTTGCTTCAGTCGTGTCTACTTTGAGACCCTGTGAACTGTAGCCCACCAGGCTTTTCTGTCCATGGGATTCTCTAGGTAAGAATACTGGAGTAGGGTGCCATTTCCTTTTCCAAGAAACCTTCCCAACCCAGGAATTGAACCTGTGACTCCTGCGTTGCAGCTGGATTCTTTACTGCTGAGCCACCAGGGCAGCCCCTTTCTTGCATAGTTCTTTATTTTCTAGAATTTCCCACAACTCCAGCAACCTCAGTGTCCTTGAAAAACTCAAGTTGTTTCCTCAACTCAGCTAGGTCTCTGTTTCTTGAGTTTCCCATTCCTATGTAATAGATTTAAAATTGCCTCCAGGTAGAAATTCATGGAAAATGAAGGATTCAACCTGTCTGTTTCCTTTTTTCAAGACTCATACACCTGTGCTATATTTTGCACAATGTTTGAAAACAGTCATTTGAAATACTTTGCCCACTTTTCTAGTCATTTATAGCAGAAGAACAAGGCCCAATTTCATAAGAGACAGCTATATCTAAGTTTAATAACTTTCTTCAGTGTTAACTATTGTAATCTCATTGTAACTATTTTGTCATGATGAATATGATGTTGAAAGATGCCTGTGTATTCTTTGTATCTTCTCTGATTTAAGTAATTGATTTATCCATTTCTTTCTGGATACATTTATGTCATTTTCGGTTGGAAAAAGATTGGTTTACCAGTGACATCATTATATTTTGCTTTGAAATAACAAATTGTTGATGGCTTTAGGCTACAGTTTAGCAGAATTTGTTACAGTGAATTGCTGTAACTAGAAGAAAGTTCATCACTGGTTGAATGAACTCTAATTTTCCAAATTTTCTTTCACTGTTTTCCAATCCAGTTTTCATTTCTTGGTGCTTTAGTGAAACCACCAGATTTCACAGATTTAATTTTTATTTCTTAAATTCACAGATATATGTTCCATATTCTCACTAGAGTCTAATTTTCTAGCTATGTTTATGATGTTATTCTGAATTGTACTATTTACATTACCATTTTCATTGCTACTTTTATACTTTGGTACACAATTTGCAGCCATTGATCTATTTTTTTGTGTGAATTGGGGATATATCTTGATGGATTATTTGCAAGGAAAAAGGCATATATAGCAAACTAGAAATAATATTTAAATGACATGGCAGTATATTTCTATTTATTGTTTTTCAGTTGCTAATTTGTGTCCAACTCTTTGCAAACCCATGGACTATAGCATGCCAGGCTTCTCTCTCCTTCACTATCTCACAGTTTGCTCAAATTCATGTCCATTGAGTCAGTGATGCTATCTATTTCTATTTACATATATATTTCTTTTTATATATTTACATATATATTTCTATTTACATAAAGGTTAAAAAACAACTTTTGCTAATACATACGAGGGAGCAATTACCTTTTTAGGAATAAAGAGTTGGAGATGATTCCAGTGAGGTTTATAGGATGCTGGTGGTAATGTAAATGGGTGCTAGTAAAAATTTATTGAATTCTTTGTTCTAATATGTTTAGAATTTGGTTTTTTTAATTGTGTGTGTGATATAGATCACAAAATGTTTTGTTAATGACACTCAAATTCATTAACCAAGGTAACTGGGACTGTTCAGTGAAGGGCCATTGAGATTAACAGATCAATCCAATCTTTTGGTATGTGTGAAAAATTAAAAAAAGAATCTAGTAACAATGCAATTTGGAAGGGAACTTCTATGAAATTATCTTTCTTTTAAATTTTTAGTTTATTTATTTTTCCTTTAAAACCACTAATCACTTATGGAGCAGTTAACATTAACACAATTTTCCATGGACCATGCATTAAAGATTTCTGATATAGAGAGTTTCAGGTACTTTACTTAACTAATTTTGCCTAATGCAGCAATAGGATTTCAAGAATCTAAAATAATCAACCCCATTGCTTAAACAACAGAATGCCTCTTTCTGAAGAATGCATTCAACATTCCAGTGAAATTTTCTGACAGATATTAATTATACAGATATATTTTGTCTGTAGTTAAACTGAGAGTTAAACAATTTAACTTTTCCTATATAATTATTCTAAGTAATATATGAATGTGATCACATTTTAAAAGGCAAATAATAAGAAAGAACTTATGAAGAGAAATATCCACCTTAACTGACCCTTAACACTTCATATTTTTCAGGTAATTTTCTAGAAGCAGAGAAACAGATATATTGTATCATTATTTATCAACTTTAATACTCCACTATAGTATTTTTGCCTGGAGAATTCCATGGACAGGGGAGCCTGGTGGGCTACAGTCCATGGGGTCACAAAAAGAGTTGAATACAACTGAGCAAGTAACACAAAAATACTATTTATTGATTCCCAGAGATAAAAGATAAGAAAATAGCTCACATTACCCTGGTTTAGTGAAAGCAGTTTATGGAAGTTTCAGAATTGAAGGAGATGTTTGGAGTTTGCACAATGATGAGATAGAGTTCAGTGAAAACACTGCAGTTGAAAAAGTTAATGAAATTGATAACATTGCAGTAGAAACTTCTCAAAACAAAATGCAAAGAGAAAAGAAATGGGAAAAAGCCCATATCATCAGCAACCTATGAGATAACAAAAAGTAGCCTAACATATGTGAAATTCAAGTTAAAAATAAAATAATATAAGATTTGAAAAATTAAGGCTGAAATTTTTCAGAGTTGATCAACACTATAGCCCCAGCAACAGGAAAAAAAAAACACTCTATAAAACCTAAACAGGGACTTGAAGGAATAAAACCAAAGCACAACATAACCAAACTTTGAAAATCAGTGACATAGGTCACAGCATTTTAAATCACCAGAGAAGGACTTCCCTGGTTGTCCTGTGGCCAAGGCTCCACGTTCCCAATGCCGGGTCCTGGGTTCAATCCCTGGTCAAGGAACAAGATCCCAATGCCACAACTAAGAGTTCGCACGGTGTAAAAAAGATTAGAGATCCCGTGTGCCGCAACTAAGACCCAGTGCAGCCAAATAAATAAATATTAAAAAACACATAAATCACCAGAAAAAGAAGATTCATTGAGAGGATAAATAAAGTTTCAAAATATGTGGGGAAAAAATTGATAGAACTGGAAGAAATAATAAATTCACAATCGCAATGGGAGATTGCAACAATCTTCTTTCAGTAAGAGTAAACAGAATTTCGCGAAGGAAATAGAAGAGTTGAAAAACACTATCAACCTCCTTGACCTAACTGAGAGTTTAGAATACTCTACCCAACAACAGAAAACATACATGTTTTTTAAAAAATAATAAAACATTTACCAAGAGAGACCGTGTTTGGGGTCATAAAATAAATGTCAATAAATTTGAAAGCATTCAAACCATGAAAAGTACACTACGTGGTCTGGCTATAATTGAATCATAAGTCAATTACAGAAAAATATTGGGAAAATCTGTAATATTTAGATATTAAATAACACATTTCCAAATAAGTCATGGGTAAAAAAAGAGATCAAAATAGGAATGAGAAAGCATTTTGAACTGAATAAAGACACAATACCTGTGGGATGCTGCTGATAAAGCAGTAGGTAGGGGGAAATTTATAAATCTAAATACCTATGTTAGGAAGGAAGATTTTAATTCAAAGACATCAACTTTTACATTAAGGAATTAGATAAAGAAGAAAAAAAAAATAAACCCAAAGTAAGCAGAAGAAAGGAGGCAATAAATATAAACAGTTGGTCATCTGAAGAGAGGATATAAAATTTCAGTATTCTTGGAACTATTCTGTAAATTTGAAATTATACAAAAATAAGAAAGTTGTTTAAAAGACAGGATTTTCCCTATGTAAATCAAATGGATTATTTTATTATATTCTACCAGTTACTGAAAATTTTTCTCCATTTTCATTTGCTTTACATTTGGACTATGACTTTCTTGTATAGGAGTTTGTTCCTGTTGTTTCCTAGGGCTGTTTTTTCCCCTCGGGCTTTTAATTCTCTTTATTTGGGGGTCTAGCCATCAGCTCTAAGCAGGGATCTAGTCAAGACAGTCAGTCAGCACAGGGAAGTCTAGCACTAGGCAGCCAGTACTGAACCATGGGACTGAGTTGCACCAGCTACACTCTTAGGGGGTGACAGGATGAGATGGTTGGATGGCATCACTGACTCAATGGACATGAGTTTGAGCAAGCTGCAGGATATACTGAAGGACACAGAAGCCTCATGTGCTGCAGGTCGTGGTGTCACAAAGAGTTGGACATGACTGAGCAACAGAACAACAACAACACTCCTAGAGGGACTGAGTGGGGACAAAGCAGAACCTTAATCCCTGACCATAAATCCTCTGAGGCTGGTGGGGAAGGAAACGAGCAGAAATACATATACAGAGATATACAACATGCATCAAAGTACTGAAACTGGAGCATAAGATAACTGTGTGAGGACCAGGCTGAGCTGGCAGTGGCACAGAGTTCCAGCATCATTAAACCTAACCGGGCCCTTTCCAAAATATCAGTGATCCAAGAGGGTCCAGCCATAAGCAGGGATTAATTTTGAAGGGTCAGCCTCAGAAATATGGGAAATACGACCTTCTTTCCCACTATTCCTGGAGTTCAGACCTAATTGGTAGCTTTTGTTAGACAAGGCATTTTCTGTGCTTTTCCTCCTTTTACCCAGAATATATGTGATTAGAGTTCATGTAAACCAGGATTCCCACATGTACCTTAGTTTGAGCCTCCTCATTTTTATACCAATAGCATTCAAAGAAGTGATTCATCATCTTCAGGTGAATCTAACTGCCAGGCATTCAAACTTGACTGAAGATATTAACACATATTTACAGGGAATTGTACTCCCATGGAAGTGGAGAAACAAGAGAATCTCTGATGCTGAGGATGAAGGTCAGACACTGGACTGTAGTGAATTCACTCAGGTCGTGCCTCTCAGCAAGTTGTGCTTTCCATGAAAATACACATATACACACAAACTCATCCCTGACACCACATCTCTCACACAAACATACACACACCTCTCCCTGACACCCTATCTCTCACACAAACACACACTCCTCCCTGACGCCCACACACCCCTCCCTGACACCCCATCTCTCTCTCACACACACACCCCTCCTTGACACCCCATCTCTCTCTCACACAGACACACACCCCTCCCTGACACCCCATCTCACAAACACACACACACACACACACACACACACCCCTCCCTGACACCCCGTTTGACACAAGCACAGTATACTTTACCAACAGTGGATCACAAATGTTAGTTTTGAAACTCACACAGTGGGCTGTCTTTTGCCAAGGCTGACATCTACTACTCTCTTAATTTGGGGATGGTGGATACTCAGAGTTGGAGAAGGCAATGGCATGGGGTCGCAAAGAGTCAGACACGACTGAGCGGCTTCCCTTTCACTTTTCACTTTCATGCATTGGAGAAGGAAATGGCAACCCACTCCAGTGTTCTTGCCTGGAGAATCCCAGGAATGGAGGAGCCTGGTAGGCTGCCATCTATGGGGTCGCACAGAGTCAGACATGACTGAAGCAACTTAGCTGCAGCAGCAGCAGATACTCAGAGTAATAATACTGGGGCCTTAAAAAGAACCAAAATGAGTCAAGTGAAGATATTGTTAAGCACCCTTTCAAATCATTGTCAGAAGTTTGTAGCCCATAGTCTGCCTTTAATTAAACTCTGCTTGCTCTATTCAGCTATTTAAATTACATAGAATATGATGCTCTATCAAATGCTCTTAAGGATAATGCAGAATTTCCCTCATTAATTTCCATCTTTCATTCAATGTTGCTGTTCTGCTAACACAATGAGATGCAGGAAAATGAGGTCCTTTTCTTGTTGCTTTCTTCACAATATGAAGAGTGTGATACCCACCATGCATGAACAGAAAATGAATTGTAAGAAAAGTTCCTGTGAAGACAGCCAGAGTCCCTAACCCATCATGTTCTTGAAATTCAAAGAGTTTGCTTGAAAAAGTTCAAGTGATCCAATAACCCTGAAACCTTCATCCAAAGCAGGCTCTCATCTCTGAGCTGGAGGGTGCATTAAAAATCATCAGAAGAAAAGATGATGTACCTCAGCTGCGGTCTGAGATAGACGGCAGACACTCAGCTCGCCTTCAAGGGTCCTTGCTGTACACTCCAGGGTACCCTAGACACTGACTTCACCAGCTGGAGAATGGCTAAGTGGAAAACGTGAAGTGCAGGCCATGCAAAACAAAGAACTGAGGAGATCTTGGGCCAAAAAGCACTGAAGAAGCCACAGTCTTCATGCTGAAGTGAGATATTTTGTCTATGTGTTCAATTTAAGGACACAAATAACTGGAGTGTGGGAACAGCCATAAAAATGTGTGCACAGCCTCTCTCTACTCATCAGCATAACAAATGTTTTATAATCTTGTCTCTTTTCCATTTTTTCCCCTTTTCTAATTTTCTCTTCCTCTTGTGTAGCATTACCTTTTCTGTGGCTCTCTGGATTTCCTTCTCTTCTCAGCTTCATCAGTGACGGGAAGTAACAGGTGTAATTTAGCCTAGTTGGGGGTAATCAAACTAGAAAAGTCACTGATCCTTCCATGAAATTCTGCACAACTCCTAGCACACCTAATCTGTATGACTAAATGCTATGGCAAATATTGACAAAGTGTCCATAGGATCTTCTAGAAGTGCTGGAGTACACTGTGCTCTAAGTTTGTTCTCTTGTGGGTCCATTGTCAGAAAGAGACCAAGGGTCCCTGATTTCTAAGCTGCTGCCCTTGCTGAAGTAGAGATCTTGGTAGATATCCTAGTATATGAACCTGGGGTTCCAAGTCAGGACTGCTGGGTTCTTCCATGCCAAGGTATGACACTATGTCCCTGAAGGTAACCTTGGACATCTTCTTTCTTTTGGACCTCAGTTTTCTCGTGTGTATGGAGGAATGTGATTATATTGCAAGTGAATTACTCCTACCATCTCACTGTGCCTTCTTCATGTCTTTAGTTGTAGAAAGATCTTTTTGGTAGGTTCCAATCTTTTCTATTGATGATTGTTCAACAGTTTGTTGCCATTTATGTGTGATACTGTGAGGAGGTGAGCTCAAGGTCCTTCTACTCTGTGAGTTTGCTCCTGAATTCTAAACATCTCATGAGAATTAAGGCAGTTGACAAGGGAAATAAGTTTCAAATTCCTTGACAATCAGCATTGGATGGACATAATTACTTGTGTCACAGTATTCAGAAAGATTCTGAGTGTCTTGGTTCAACACTGTCTCTGTAGCCTGTAGCAACTGCATTATATCCCAATGACTGAGAACAGAGGTTAAGAGCACTGAATTTGGAAGCAAAGTTTTCTATTTACCAAATGTGTAACCATTAGCATGTTACTTAACCTCTCTAAGACTCTGTTCCCTCACCTGTAAAATAAAGAGAATATTACCTACCTTGTAGACTTGCTGTAAAGAATGTATTCAGTAATTCATATAAAGTTCATATATATATACATATATATATATATATATATGTATATATATTCAGCAAATTATCTACATGGCCCTCAGCTCACAAATTTATAGAAAGATCAAGCAAAATGTCTACCTTGGGAGTGGGATCTTCCAATTACCAACCATCCCTAGACCAAATACTTGTGAAGGTGCTTCTCAGCTCTCTGGTTATGTTCTGTGGATACTAAAACAGCACAGATGGAGGTTTTACCTCATTAGCATCTCGTGTGATGGAATTTATGGTAGACTGAAGTGGGATGCTGACAGGATTCCTTGATCAGCTATTTTGGTTCAGTTTCATCATCTGACTTTTGGAATTCTTTTTTTTTTATTGTTTTTGCCATACAATGTCATGATATCACCATGGGTTTACATATGCTTCCCCTCCAGAACCCCCCTCCCTCCTCCCTCCCCCCCAGGAAATCTCGCTGCACCAGCCCCGAGCATCAATCCTGGGCTGGCGATTGATTAGACATATGATAATTAACTTGTTTCAATGCCCTTCTCCCATATCATCCCACCCTTACCCTCATCCACAAAATCCACGAGTCTATTCTATATCATCTGCGTCCCTTTTGCTGTCTCGCATGTTGGGTTCTCGTTACCGTCTTTCTAAATTCCATATATATGTGTTAATATACTGTATTGTTGTTTTTGCTTCTGGCTTACTTCACACTGGATAATGGGCTCCAGTTTCGTCCATCTGAGTAGAATTGCTTCAAATGAATTTTTTTTTAATGCTGAGTAATATTCCATTGTGTATATGTACCACAGCTTTCTTATCCATTCGTCAGTTGATGGGCATCTAGGTTGCTTCCATGTCCTGGCTATTGTAAACAATGCAAGCAATAAATGCTGGAGAGGATGTGGAGAAAAGGGAACCCTCTTACACTGTTGGTGGGAATGCAAACTAGTACAGCCACTATGGAAAACAGTGTGGAGGTTCCTTAAAAAGCTGCAAATAGTCCTGCCATATGACCCAGCAATCCCACTGCTGGGCATTCACATGGAGGAAACCAGAACTGAAAGAGCCACGTGTACCCCAATGTTCATCGCTGCATTGTTGACTTTTGGAATTCTTTTAACTGACATGTCTTTCCACTCAGGAAGAAAGAAGTTATGTTGCTGCTGCTGCTGCTGCTAAAGTGCTTCAGTCGTGTCTGACTCTGTGCGATCCCAGAGACGGCAGCCCACCAGGCTCTCCATGTTGAACTTATAGATTATACCAAACTGATTTCTATCAGTTCATTTATGATTACCTGGTTATATTCTTTTATCTATCTAATGAATCTAGGGGGTTTTGTGTGTGTGCATGCGGTTTGGTTTCAATTACCCCTTAGAATTCAAGAAATTCTAGCTCTCACTTTTCTATAGATTCTGGGGAAATCAATCGTTCAACAGAAATTTTCCTGAATGCCCAGGTACTCAGGCACTGTCATATTCACTCAAGATACAAAATCATGGAAGACAGGGTTCTTGGAGTGAGAGAATACAGACTCTGAAATAAATTTGAGTGGAATTCTTGAGCTTTTCCTGTCCTGATTCCATATATTTAACATATTAGTCCTTTATTCTCTAAGACAGGTAGTCTAGCATTCACCCATATCCAATTTCTCTCTACTTTCTGGGCAAAGGAATAACTGAATAGCTGAATAACTGAATTCCCACTCTATTTTGCAGCTAGGTTGAAACATGTGATTAACTCTAGCCCATGAAATATGAGTGGAAGCAATTTTGTATCACTTCCCCTCAAAGATTAGGTGAAAGACTCCATGATTTTTGCCCTGACACTGGTGCTCTGGTAGCCAACAATTGACCTGGTAGCATTACACATGGGTCATCCATTGAGCTGTGAACCTACCATCATTACCTTGTTTCATTGCCTATTTCTGTGGGACATGTAGGGTGAGCCAAATATAAGCCCTTGTGTTAAAACATAAAGATTGTTAACATCATTACTGCAGTGCAGTGCAGACTATGCTCACCTTTTTAGTTTTAAATAAAGAATTCTAACTACAGAAAGAGCAAACTTTCACCTGTGCATATTAAATCCCTTGTCTTCTTTTAACCAAATATTTTAGGTTAAAGAATAAATTTAAAACATCATTTATGCAATATAGGGCACAGGCTAAAACAACAAAGAAAATTCAGTCCTATCACCAAACGTGTCTGTGTCCTATGTATATTTTATACACAGCAGTGTTTTTATACAATTGTTCAGCTTATCTGCTAATGCTAGTAAATTGTATGAATTATTTTTAGTATATTTAATATTAAGTGGGCACAATTTGTGTTGTGATAAATAAATCGTATTCTTCAAATCCTTTCCAAAGAAAATCTGCTATTTTTACTTAGACTTGAGAAATAACCTGTGTTGATAATAGAGGGCTTGGTTATGAGAGGTTGATTGGAGAATATAACACAACATTGCAAGTCTTTAGCTCCCAATCAAATTTAAGCTCATTTCCTGTATAGCCTATTGTTATATGTGCAAGAATAAGTCACGAAAATTATTTCCCCATATTATTAAAATAGTACAACTACTTATTTATAAATAGAAAATGTCCAAATATTCAAAATCTTTGACCACTCTTTGGCAAAGAAAGAGGTCTATATGTATAAATAATTTGTAAATATTAAAGTTAGATACCTAACACTGCTATTTACTAGTAACTGATATGATGTTTTAAATTACATTTACAGGTCATGTTGATTTTGCATGTATCTGTTAAAGACCTAAACAATTTTTGTTTCCTTTTTTATAGTTTAGTGATCAGGTGGGGAATATTTCCACATAAACTCAAACTCCATGTGAAAATAGAAACATACAGTAAAATACTTGTATAATTTGCTTCTCTATATACCACTATCGGCCTCCCAGGTAGCATTAGAAGTCAAAAACCTGCCTGCCAATGCAGGAGACATAAGAGATGTGGGTTCAATCCCTCGGGCTGGATGATCCCCTGGAGGAGGCATGGAAACTCACTCCAGTATTCTTGCCTGGAGAATCTCATAGACAGAGGAGCCTGGTGGACTACAGTCCATGGTGTCACAGAGTCAGAAACTACTGAGGTGACCTAGCATGCACGCATACCACCACATGACTTCAGAGATATCTGTGGAATCGGTAACATTCCAAAGTTTCATATTGAACTCAAGAAGCATACAACCTACTTATACATACATGACAGGAACCTAAAAAACAATCCACAGCCAAGTTCATATCTTTATTCAAGCCCATACTGTCATGTATGAAAGCAAACCCTCTGCTTACAGGCCTCTCTCCATGTGGAATGTATGAGTTCCTTGAATTTTGCACAGGATTTTTCTCTACCTCCAGCCCATCCCCCTCCTCATTAAATGCATTTTTGGTACATATCCACTAGTTCCTCAACCTTCAGTAGTCTTCTATGAATAACAGGTGTAATATCCAAGCTCCTAATCATGCCACTCAAATTCCTCTAAGACTGAGTCCTTGACTATTCATCCAGACTCATACTCTTCTGCCCCCAACCCAATATATAATAGATATTGGAATTCTCCAGGCAAGAACACTGGAGTGGGTAGCCATTCCATTCTGCAGGGGATCTTCCCGACCCAGGAGTCTTACTTGGGCCCCCCGCATTTCGGTCAGATTCTTTACCATCTGAGCAACAAGAGAAGCCCACAATATGTGTAAGGTTTATCAAAGTATGGTCCACACATGTATGCTATGAAATTTGATTTAGATGTCACCTCCTCAGGGAAGTTTCCTCAAACTTTGGTTGGATGTCCCTCTTTGGTGCTCATTAACCACTCAGTGTTCATCCTCTCTACAGTACTTATTTCATCACATAACACTTGACTGTCTCCTTGTTTATTTTCTCCATAAAAGATGGGAGCTCTCCAACATCATTCATTATCAGAGAAATGAAAAATCAAAACCACAATGAGGTATCATCACATGCTGGTCAGAATGACTGCCATCAGAAAGTCTACAAACAGTAAATGCTGGAGAGGGTGTGGAGAAAAGGGAGCCCTCTTATGCTGCTGATGGGAATGCAAACTAGTACAGCCACTATGGAGAACAGTGTGGAGATTTCTTAAAAACTGGAAATGGAATGGCCATATGACCCAGCAATCCCACTGCTGGGCATACACACAGAGGAAACTAGAATTGAAAGAGACATGTGTACTCCAATGTTCATCGCCACACTGTTTATAATAGCTAGGACATAGAAGCAAACTAGATGTCCATCGGCAGACAAATGAATAAGGAAGTTGTGGGACATATACACAATGGAATATTACTCAACTATAAAAAAGAATGCATTTTGAGTCAGTTCTAATGAGGTGGATGAAACTGGAGCCTATTATGCAGGAAGAAGTAAACCAGAAAGAGAAACACCAATACAGTATATTAATGCATATATATAGACTGCAAGGAGATCCAACCAGTCAATCCTAAAAATCAGTCCTAAATATTCATTGGAAGGACTGATGTTGAAGCTGAAACTCCAATACTTTGGCCACCTGATGTGAAGAACTGACTCATTGGAAAAGACCCTGATGCTGGGAAGGATTGAGGGCAGGAGAAGAAGGGGACAACAGAGGATGAGATGGTTGTATGGCATCACCAATTTGATGGGCATGAGTTTGAGCAAATTTCAGTAGTTGGTGATGGACAGGGAGGCCTGGCATGCTGCAGTCCACAGGGTCACAAAGAGTCAGACACTACTGAGCAACTGAACTGAACTGATGGAATTTAGAAAGATGATAATGATGACCCTGTATGCAAGACAGCAAAAGAGACACAGATGTAAAGAACAGACTTTTGGAATATGTGGGAGAAGGTGAGGGTGGGACAATATAAGAGAATAGCCTTGAAACATGCATATTACCATATGTACGATTGATGACCAGTGCAAATTCAATGCATGAAGCAGGGCACCCAAAATTGGTGCTCTGGGACAACACAAAGGGATGTGGTGGGGAGGGAGGTGGGGAGGTTCAGGATGGGGGGACACATGTACAACAATGGCTAATTCATGTCTATGTATGGCAAAAACCACCACAATCAATATTGTAAAGTAATTAGCCTCCAATTAGAATAAATAAATAAATTTTAAAAAATAGACAGGCCCTCTCTGAGAGCAAGCAGTCATCCTGAATGTGAAAATATGAGGAAGTAAAGGGATGGTTCCTTGCTTACCATTTGGTAGCCGTAGCCTAAAAATATACAGCCAATGGTGTGCTACAACTAGGTCACATCACATTGTGAGAGCCAACTGTGCATTTCTTCCCAACTCGACATACAGTGGTATCAATTTGGTGGCTTGGCATTGGCTATGGTAGCTGAAAATGTCATTAAAAATGGTAAATGGTGCAAATCATGTGTTTTTTTTTTCTTCCAGAGACATAGTTGTTTCCATTTACCATCACATTGCTGCAAAACATTTGTACTTGGCAAAGTGTAAATGGTGCAAATATACCATGAAGTTAAGCAAGTGAGATAGCTCAGATACATTGGTATTTGAAAAACAAAAGTAACTTTTTCATCATTTCAAATATGATACTTTCCTAGTTCAGTTTCATGGCTGATTTGAGAGGGATTTGTAGTTTTCTTCAGTAATGATTGCCTAAGAATCTGAGTAGCTGATTCTATATATAGCAATTATGGCAATTTTGTTAATTTCATCTTCTTAATAACTGAAACAGATTACTTATATGGGATTAACATTTATTCTGGTGAGTGTTGGTTGTTGTGACAAATGGGAAAATATATTTATTTAGTCTTAACAAAAGCAGCCTATACTTAACTAGCTATTGGGTTGGCCTAAAAGTTCACTCAAGTTTTGCGATAAAATCTTACAAAAAACCTAAACGAACCTTTTCACCAACCCAATAGGGCTTCCTAGGTGGCTTATCAGTAAAGAATCTGCCTGCAATGCAGGAGACATGGGTTCAATCCTTGGGTTGGGAAGATCCCTGGGGAAGGAAGAGGCAAACCACTCCTGTATTCTTGCTTTGGAAATCCCATGGACAGAGTGACCTGGCAGGCTACACTCCATGGAGTCACAAAGAGTCAGACATGACTTAGCAACTAAAACAACAATATTTCTGAGACATCTTGCCAATAAAAGTTTCACACAAGTAGGTCTACCAGATAGTAGCTTGCATAGACTTGTTCCCATCTCTCCAGTTGTGTTGATATAAAAATACCACATGGGGACTACTCTGATCAGGAAATTTTAGTGGAAATGGTTCTCTCCTTACATGATGTGTAAATACACTCAGTAAAAGAATCAGGTAAAATAGATGACTTAAAGCTATGAAATATATAAGAAATCTCCTAAGGGAACCTAAGTTGCTTAATATTTGCTATGATGTACTTTAGTAGTTCCCAAACATCATTAGTGCTGGCCAGCCTAGCAAGATGCATCTAAATCACCTGCGGAGCTGGTTGCAAACATGTTTTCTTATACTCCATAGTTGAGCTATTTCAAATCCTGAAAGATAATGCTGTAAAAGTGCTGCACTCAATATGCCAGCAAATTTGGAAAACTCAGCAGTGGCCACAGGACTGGAAAAGGTCAGTTTTCATTCCAATCCCAAAGAAAGGCAATGCCAAAGAATGCTGGAACCACCGCACAACTGCACTCATCTCACACGCTAGTAAAGTGATGCTTAAAATTCTCCAAGCCAGGGTTCAGCAATACGTGAACTATGAAATTCCAGATGTTCAAGCTGGTTTTACAAAAGGCAGAGGAACCAGAGATAAAATTGCCAACATCTGTTGGATCATAGAAAAAGCAAGAGAATTCCAGAAAAACATCTATTTCTGCTTTCTTGACTATGCCAAAGCCTTTGACTGTGTGGATCACAATAAACTGTGGAGAATTCTGAAAGAGATGGGAATACCAGACCATCTGACCTGTCTCTTGAGAAATCTGTATGCAGGTCAGGAAGCAACAGTAAAAATTGGACATGGAACAACAGACTTGTTCCAAATAGGAAAAGGAATACATCAAGGCTGTATATTGTCACCTTTAATTTATATGCAGAGTACATCATGAGAAACGCTGGGCTGGAGGAAGCACAAGCTGGAATGAAGATTGCCAGGAGAAATATCAATTACCTCAGATATGCAGATGACACCACCCTATGGCAGAAAGTGAAGAAGAACTAAAGAGCCTCTTGATGAATGTGAAAGAGGAGAGTGAAAACATTGGCTTAAAGCTCAACATTCAGAAAACTAAGATCATGGCATCTGGTCCCATCACTTCATGGGAAACTGGAAACAGTGTCAGACTTTAGTTTTTTGGGCTCCAAAATCACTGCAGATAGTGACTGCAGTCATGAAATTAAAAGATGCTTGCTCCTTGGAAGGAAAGTTATGTTCAACCTAGATAGCATATTGAAAAGCAGAGACATTACTTTGCCAACAAAGGTCCATCTAGTCAAGGCTATGGTTTTTTCAGTAGTCATATATGGATGTGAGAGTTGGACTATAAAGAAAGCTGAGCACCCAAGAACTGATGCTTTTGAACTGTGGTGTTGGAGAAGACTCTTGAGAGTCCCTTGGACTGCAAGGAGATCCAACCAGTCCATCCTAAAGGAGATCAGTCCTGGGTGTTCATTGGAAGGACTGATGTTGAAACTGAAGCTCCAATACTTTGGCCACCTCATGTGAAGAGTTGACTCATTGGAAAAGACCCTGATGTTGGGAAGGATTGGGGGCAGGAGGAGAAGGGGACAACAGAGGATGAGATGTCTTGATGGGATCACCGACTCAATGGACATGGGTTTGGGTAAACTCCGGGAATTGGTAATGGACAGAGGGGCCTGGCATGCTGCGATTTATGGGGTTGCAAAGAGTGATTGAACTGAACTGATACCCCATAACAAGAGAGTCTAGTAAGCCCTGGTAATCTGTATTTTTTAACAAGCTCCCCAGGTAATTCCATTATATTGATTGAAGTCACTAATGGAGTTTTTGACCCTAAGTCCCCGCTTCCAAACATTTTGTTTTAGCTTGTAAGTTTGTCTTGCTTTTACTTTAAAACATATGCTCTCAGATCTGAGTAATGACCATGAACAGAAGCCAGAATTCATCAGTAACATCAACAAATGGCCAAAAAGGTTTTCAATATGAACTGCAAAATATTGTGCTTACACATGAAAACTGAGTGGGGAAATAGAAACAATTATCTTAGTAATTTAGGTTCCCTTCCCCTTGAAATATTCTTTTATGATCTGTCCAAGTAGTTAAAGGACAGGTGCTCTGAGCATCGATTTTTTTTCCAGGTAATTTTCTCAATTCTTATCTTTGAATATGTACAGGTCTTCTTAAATCAAAAACAAAATCAGAGGCAAAGGATTTCAGTGCCTCTTGCTCTATAAAAATCTTTGCTCATTGCCTATGAACCACTCCTTAATGATTTAAAAAACAGTTGCAAACTGGAGTTTATTGGCAGAATGGCAAATTAGTGTCTCAAAAAGTATGTATGCATCAATACTTAAATAAACAAAAATAGATCTGGTTTGTTTATATATTTTGCTGTTGTTTTTGTTTAATTGCTAAGTCATGTCCAACTCTTTTCATCTCCATGGAGTGTATAGCCCACTAGACTCCTCTGTCCATGGGATTTCCCAAACAAGAATACTGGAGTGGGTTGCCATTTCCTTCTCCTGGAAATCTTCCTGACTAAGGGATCAAACCCATGTCTCTTGCACTGGCAGATGGATTCTTTATCACTGAGCCACCAATGGAAGCCCCGTGTGTGTGTGTGTGTATAATTGCATATGTACGTCTGCTTTTTCTGAACAGAGTTTTACTTATCTCAGTTGAGTTTGTCTTCACGTTCACCTCAAGGACTCCAAGTAGACTTTAAAAGCAGCAGATGGACTGCACAGGAGCTATGAGTCAATACTCAGCTTTACTTTGTAATATGTCATTCTCTTTCAACATACACACTTGTAATGGAAACACAGGGGTTTTCTTTAGTGCCATGAGTACATAACCATTCTCACTTTTGAAGTTGGTTACACATTTTCTTTGAAAGGAAACCCAAGGGTTTCCATGTTCTAAAACCATAGATTACGTATGCTACCCCTTTGTTGAATGCCTCCAAATGTCTTTATAACAGCATGTGATTTTTGTCTTAATTCATGAACAGTGTAGAAATGTATGCCAACAATTGGAATTCCTAGGAGCACTCTATTTCTGAAAGTAAAAATATTAAGACAAAAATCAATGGGTAACAATAGTTAAATACAAGAATTACTTTGACTGTGGGTTACTTTTTTTTTTCAGTTTGAATCTACATCATTGACTTTATCACCTTGGTTCTAATGTCTTATCCAGAGCCATTCATTTAATTACTTTTTCAAAATGTTCATAACACAACACAGCTATAACTGTACATCTGCTAGTCTGTACTGGAATTATAATGAAGATCGGTTATAGTATTTGATCCAGCATCCCTTTCTAAGTGTTACCATTAATTCAAATTAAAATCCCATGTTAATGGGCTTCCTGCTGTAGGTGGAAATAAAGACATCTTTTATTGATGGTGGGGATGATTTGGGATGATAAGCATAAGAACAGATTACAGTATCTTTATTTTCACAAAAATTCAAGTCAAAGGTTAAGATAAACAAAATGTTATAAGTATTTTGGAACTTTAAACAATATAAGAAAAATAAGACATTGGTCATATAAATAAACATACTACAATAGGGTTGAAAAAGCCTTCTTACAAAAATCAAGAGACTTGAGTCCTCACATTGACTCAGATACTACCAATTTATGTGACCTTGGAAAAATCATTTCATCTCTCTGGGCATCAGTGTTCTTGGCCATGATATATAATATCAAACTGGATGGTCCCTACAGTCTTAAGGATAGAGAAGCCTGGTAGGCTACAGTCCATAGGGTCACAAAGAGTCAGACATGGCTGAGCAACTTCACATCCTATAGTCTTATGGAACTTTAGTGATTTGGATGGTAGAAGAAAATCACTTACAATTTGTAAACTTAATGGTTGGAAGTCATTTCAGCAGGACAGTTTGAGGCCACTTAGGGCTGAAAATGAGAGGAAATGTCAAAGATTTTAGTCAAGAACAAGCTGGAAATAATTGTTGAGCATGAGATTATAGAGTTATCTATATTCTGGAATTATAGCTGACAAGGCCCTTAGAATAAGAGCAAACACATCTAGAAAGAAGGCTCATAATAGCAGAATTACTGGAAAAAATACTCAGTTTTAAGTTGATTGGAGACAAAAATAGTATGAGACCCAATTTGGATTAAGTTTACAAAAATGATTGTAATGTGATTCAATCTAAAGTGGTTGTTCCTCCTGGGCAGAGGCACAAGTTGAAAAAAAAATTTGACAAAATTTAAAAATAGGTCAAGAATTACCAAATGTATAGTTCCCATCCCAGACTGTGAAAGTGTGAAAAATGAATCGGAGTACAGATACAGAAAATGCATATATAATTTGAAGAAGAGACTCAGCTGAGAAACATAAGGTACAGATTTAGAATCTAGCCCATCTTTAAGATTTAAATACTCGTGATGGGTTTCCACTGACTGGAAATAATAGAATGAAAAGTATTTAACAAGAAGAGTCTTTTCAGAAAAATAAATATTTAAAATGTGCTACAGAATGACTTCAATTTAGCACAATCATATAATGTTTCACCAATTTTGCTTCCCTTCATAAATCATCTTTTTACTGGGTGGGAGAGATCAAGGAGGGAGCAATATAATTCAAAATGTCACTGGCCAGGTTAAAGACCCACATAGATCCTTTTGATTATAAGATATACTCTTACTTTGCTACTGCTGCTGCTAAGTCACTTCAGTCATGTCCAACTCTGTGTGACCCCATAGACAGCAGCCCACCAGGCTCCCTCTTCCCTGGGATTCTCCAGGCAAGAACACTGGAGTGGGTTGTCATTTCCTTCTCCAATGCATGAAAGTGAAAAGTAAAAGTGAAGTCGCTCAGTCGTGTCCGACTCTTCACAACCCCATGGACTGCAGCCTACCAGGCTTCTCCATCAATAGGATTTTCCAGGCAAGAGAACTGGATTGGGGTGCCATCACCTTCTCCATACTCTTACTTTGGGAAATGTTAAATTGTGAATCCTGGAAACATGGTGATTGGTCTACTTTTCCTCTCTCCCTCTTTCCCAGCTCATTGATTTTATTCAATACCTTTATTCTATTGAATAAGTTTTGGTGAGATAGAGGTCATCATTTACCCCTTGAATGTGATCAATCCCAACCCATCTTGAACCCATATTTGAACTATGTTCTTTAACCTTTAAATTATTTTCATAACCATTTTTGGCTTCTCCCTTTCATACTATATAGTAGATTTGGACTGAAAACCTGACTCCACCACTAAATAATTTGATGACCTTGGGAAATCATTTTCCTATGAAACTTAGTTCCCTCATCTATAAAGTGAATGTCTATAAAATAGTCCATTGGGTCCACAGTTTTATGGATTATATTTGTATCTTCTCATATGGATATCACTTGTAGGCTTTGTACACTGTATTGATATTTATGCAATCATTTTAGGGATCCAGTATGGATTTATGCACGGTCAACATCCCAAATGGCACTAGTGGTAAACAATCACCTACCAATGCAGGAGACAGAAGAGATACGGGTTCCATTCCTGGGTCAGGAAGATCCCCTGGAGAAGGAAATGGCAACCCACTCTAGTTTTCTTGCCTGGATAATTCCATGAACAGAGGAGCCTGGCAGGCTACAGTCCATGGGGTCGCAAAGAGGTGGACACAGCTGAAGCAACTTAGCATGCAAACACCCCAAGAGAAGCACAGTATTGCAAATAAGAAAAATTAACACAATCCAGGTATTCAAGATATCTATTATTTAATCATTTGCTCACTCAGCAAATACCTACTAAGACCCTACTAAGTGCCATTAGGGTAGAGAACTCCAAGCACAGTGAAGGAATAAACAACAAAGCATAAAATTATAATAGAGTGTGACAAGGACTATGATAGAGATACAGGTCTTAAAGAACAGATACTCTGGGAGCACAGAAAAGAAGCAGAAATTGAGAGGGTCTCTAATTAGATAAATTGTGGGAGAGGTTTTTTTTTTAACAATACCATTAATGTATAAATTTGTTTTAAAAATCCATAGCCAAAATAGTAAACGGGTCGTGGCTTTTTATTTTGTAGAAACTAAATTATACTTAAATAATATTCAGCAAGCTCACTGGAGTCAATAAATTGTGCTTCTTTGAAAGCATAGATCATAAACAAGCCAGAACACACTAACCAGAGGCAATGACAAGAAAAGAGAAAAGAAAGTATGGCTATACTATCACAGAACCACACTGAATATGTACTTTGAAAGATACACTAAGGATGCATTCACTAAACCACAAAGAGAGCCATACGTTATGTTTGTTGGATTTGAGTACCTTGCCTTTTTGTATGATTAATTATTCCTGTCAACTCAAATCTGAAAATGTGGAATGAAAATATAGGGTACCTGTAGAGAAGGCATGTGGGAAAATTCCTACAGATCTTCCTCTCAACTTGATTTTGAAAAAATTGCCGACAAACACATGTCTCTGTTCAGTTTGTTAGCTCAGGAAAGAGAGGAATGAGAACTGAATATTTCAGCAATGTCTACAGAAGTCAAGTGGAATGGAGTGCTAAAATAATTATCTAATAGGATCTGAGACTTCTAGAAAGGCAGAAGGAACTTGGGTTTGAGTCACTTGGATGAGGTATCAACAGTGCTTGAACAAATGCTCACCTCTCCAATTTAATTTCCAGTTAATTCCATACTCCAAAAGCACAACCACTACTGGGTCCTCATGGGGAAAGTCATGTATTAAAACAGTTATGCAGATTATTCCAGGCCATAGCTCCTACCTGGGACATCTTTGAAGAAAAGGTGTTTGTTTCCTTTATTTTTGTTAAATCATAGTGTGTATAGCAGATGCCTCTGATTCTCCATGTCACATCTCCTCTTAGATGGCAAAAAAGTGATGTTCTGCACATTTACACTTCAGAAGCTGGTACAATAGGTACTCAAATCATGTTAGTTCAGTTGAATGGATGAACAGAAGAATGCCTGAATGAAACTCGTATTTTTCTCAAATTATATGTAATAATATACATAATTTGTTATTATTAAATATATAATATGTTATGCTGTTAGCAACCTGCAAGCAAGAGCAGCATCTTAAAAATTTTATCCTTAACACACAGAATCAATAACTTTTCAAGGACTGATGAATAATCTCAGCATTCAAAACATCTTTTTGAAGAGGAAACACATCACCCCTTAAAAAAATATTAGTTCAAATAAATATATATTTAAAGGAATCAAGTACATTTGGGCTACTTCTCTACTTTGAGGGTATGGAATCAGACAGTTAGAAACAAAAATAAAGAATAACTAGTCAATTTCATCAAATAGCCTAAGGATTTTTTGTTTGTCTTACAGTGCTTTAACAAAATATCTTAATTTGAGCAAATCAACCAGCTATGCCAGTATTATCTGGTGAGAGTAAAGGAGAATTTTGTTAGATTTCTACCTCTTTAAAATTTTTCCCAATACTTGTAAAGTTTGCCCTGCATGTAATCAATCCATTATGAGGAATTTTTCAATGAAAATCATTCAGATCTTATTTAATTTTATGATAACAAAGAATTGTGGATTGAACTCTCCTTTTGCACTTTCTATGCAGAAAATGTTTGGCAAATGTTAATGAAAAATGTCAAAGAATAGTAAACTGCTTGTAGAAGCAAATGCTTCCAAAGACATTAGCAAAATCAACTTGAAGACGAACAATGAGTCAGTTACAAATTACCTTATCTATTAATTAAAATCAAGCTCATTAAATGTTCCACCAAACTATGCTTTACTGATTATTATTTAAATTAGTTTAGAGCAATAAAATTTATACAAATTAAATAAATCCTAAATACTGAAGACATTTCAGCAATTCAGACTGGCCATCTCTCTGATGAGTCTGACTTAACAATGCTTTATGTTATCTGAGAAGGAAATGGCAACCCACTCCAGTATTCTTGCCTAGAGAATCCCGAGGACAGAGGAGCGTGGTGGACTGCTGTCCATAGGGTCACACACAGTCAGACATGACTAAGCGATTTAGCATACATGCATGCATGGTATCTGAAGGTAATTTCCAGGAAATGATATGCTCTTTTTTGATTTTGTACACTTCAAGTTTTTATCTTCAGAATACTTGGGCCCTATCTCTATATGTGTGTGTGTGTGACATTTACTTTTATTGAAATACTCAGACATTTCTTTTTTTTTTTAAGAGAATTTTTTTATTAGTTTTGCCAAACAATGACATGATATCACCATGGGTTTACATATGCTCCCCCTCCAGAACCCCCCTCCCTCCTCCCTCCCCCCGGGAAATCTCGTTGCACCAGTCCCAAGCATCAATCCTGGGCCGGCTATTGCTTAGACATATGATAATTAACATGTTTCAATGCCATTCTCCCATATCATCCCACCCTTTCCCTCATCCACAGAGGCCACGAGTCTATTCTATACATTGCGTTCCTTTTGCTGTCTCGCATGCTGGGTTCTCGTTACTGTCTTTCTAAATTCCATATATATGCGTTAATATACTGTATTGTTGTTTTTGCTTCTGGCTTACTTCACTCTGGATAATGGGCTCCAGTTTCGTCCATCTGAGTAGACATTTCTACTTAATCCATTTTCAATTTAGGCTACATTATTTATACTAGAGGGACCAATCTTGGACAGTTATTTCTTTGGCTCATGGGATCATTTTTATTAGTGAGTAGTAATTGATTTGCATAAGAGTTCTCATTTTCTTCAGATCATTTGCAAATATATCCCTCTCTCTTAGACAAAAGAGACAAAGAATATGTCCTGGGCAGTGAGAATATGTGTTTATCCCCAAATGAGGGGACACTCTTGCACTTCAGAGGATTCTTTCTCTATAGTTAGACTTCCTTTCTACTAAGTTCAGTCCATCTATATTTGTACATGGATTCACATGAAAATCATTATTGGAGATGAACAATATGGAGTTGTTTGGCTCAGATGGTAAAGAATCTGTCTGCAATGCAGGGGACCCAGGTTCAATCCCTGCATCAGCAAAGTCCTCTGGAGAAGAAAATGGCACCCCGTTCCAGCATTCCTGCCTGGAGAATCCCATGGACAGAGAAGACTGGTGGGCTACAGTCCACGGGGTCGCAAAGAGTTGGACATAACTGAGTGACTAATACTTTGCATAATGACTACAAGTCACATCAGCTCAGTATGTGGACAGTAGGAGACTTTCTGCCAGTATTTGCATACCAATTTGATCTTGGGAGATACCAGGAAAATTGAACACGACATTTACTTATTTATATAAGTGTTAGATTTATAGTATGCTTTTTTGACCCAAAGCTCAAGGAACCAAGTGCCGTAGCATGAATGGCCATTATGCCATTGGTCTCATTCTAATTACAAGGACATGTTTCCCAATGCTACCAAACTGGAATTCCTGACTTTGCAGTTTAGGGTGTTCACGCTGAAAAGTCTATGAATTTTAAAGGGGCTCAGTTCCAAAAACTGATCAACGTAAGACAACTTGACAAAACTCTGTATTTTGTTACCACTTGGCTTAGCTTCTAGGTCGTTGTGCATTTTGCTCAGATAAGCATATTTAGAAAGAGTTTACTCTCCAAAGGAAAGCAATCTTATGTGGACTCAAACAAAAACAAGCCAAGATAAAATGAATTTATATGCTAGGGTACATAAACTTACAATAAGTCACGTAAATGATAAAGTGATATATTTGACAGGCAATGAGGAACTTATGATAAAATCTTCGTGGGGACAACAAGACAGTCAAGAGTAGCAAACGGATGAGTTACATAATGAAATATCTGATTCCATGTAAAGAGATGTGCTGCTGAATTTTCAGCTACTGTATAGATATGAAGTCATAAACTGGGTACCAGGTGGTCTAAATTATCATGATTTGGGCAGAGAAAGTGTTCTACAAAGAAAGCTAGAATCTACCAACATAACTGTAGTTTAAAATAGACTTGTGTGAGAGATGCTAAAAAAATTGCTATCAAAAATATATGCTGTTTTAGAAAGGACAAAATTATGGAGTAAAATTCAGTAACAAGTGTACATTTTTGGAAAATTTATAGAACATCAACTGATTAAATCATGTGTCCATTAAAACCAAAAATCTCAAAGGTACAAGGATAAAAATATTTCCACCAGAACTGTTCTGGAATTATTACCAGGTTAAGGAAGAAAAGATGTGGCAGGATCACCTCTGGACTTATTTCATCTATCATTTCCTCCAGGGTTCACCTCTGGTTACTAAAAAACTGGTTTGGTCTGTTACACATTTGGAAAATCCTATTGGTATAAGTATTTCTCTTACCTAAATATCATAGTTTCTAAAATGTCATCATCAATGCTCTATTGGTTTTAATTAACCTCCTTAGAAATATCTGTGGTACTAGTAACAAAAATTAGTTTAGTGTATGGAGTCATACTGAGGTGTGTTCAAAAGCTCAGCATTTCATATTGATCTCTCTGAAATTGATTTACTCATCAGTACAGCAGAGGTAATAGCTGGGCATCCACAGGTTAGTGTGACAAAATGTGAGATAATTCTCCCCACCTTCTTTCTTATACTGTTTTAGTTTAATGGGAGAGGTACCTGAAAGAAATTCTATGCTTATGTGGATCTACATAAACTGCATTTTTCCTTCATACAGTGAATGCCTATGAGACAAAGTTCTCCACCTGTGACATAACACAGGTGACCTTCAACAACTGCCAGTTTTGTTAAGAAAGCAGCTCTGAAGTCAAATCACCAGGGTTTCAAGCCTATGACTTACTGGTTGTATGATTAGTAGGTATAAGGGGGTCTTGCTCAGCTTCACTCTCTCCATTACACAAGTTAGGCTACTAACAGCTCTTCAATTAGTAGGTTGTTAAAAGGCTTAAATAAAATTCTGTACGTAAAGTACTTAACACACTTTCTGCCATGTAGCATTCGGTCTGTGTCACACTATAATCTAGTGATTACTACTAATAATAATTTTAATTATTACTTGATACTCCTGTCTCCTGTGCAGCACTATAATAGGTAGGGATATAAAAGAAGTGAGAGCTTTTTTTTTTTTTTTTTGGTCAAATGCATCTGCCCTAGGCACCAGTCTAGGCACCAGGGATTTGGTGGAAGGCAAAAAAGACAAAATACCTGCCTTAAAGAAACTTGCATTTACCAACTGAAGAACATCTTCACCGTGGATCACTTCAGCAGGCAAGCTCTAAAACAGCTGACAATTAAAGTGTAGTGCAGGCGAACTGCCTGGTGGTCCAGTGGTTAGGACTCAGTGCTTCCCCTGCAAGGGGCACAGGTTCTATTCCTGGTCAGGGAATTATGATCCTGCATGCTTCTCCATGGGGCCAAAAATAAATTAATTTTTAGAAAATACAGTCCAGTAAACACAGTGTCAAGCCAAAGTACAGAAAGGAGAAAAACTAAGAGGAAAGTGAGAAAAGTTTCCTGATGGTGGTCATGTCTATACCAAATCTTGTAGGACTTATTTGTTTACTTAACAAGTTCTTACATGATGCCAGCTATGTGCCAAGGGAACTGCTGTAAGCCCTACAGATTAGTTATTAGTCTTTTAAGTAATTTATTTCTAATAACTCTGTGAGGTGGGGCGAGTGAAGCACATATGGTTCAGAGTCATAAAACTGGAAAGTGGGTCCATAGTTCACTCACTTAACAGAAACATACTATGCTGTTCTTCCCTCAGGCTATGCTTTTATAAGGCATGTTGGGGTGAGTTAGGGTGTGAGGCACTAGAATATAGGAGAAGCAATCATCAGTCCACGAAAGGCTGGGAGGTTCTTGACCTTAGCAAAGCAATGAAAAGGAACAGGAAGGAAAATCAGAAAAGAGAAAGGAGAACAATTATGAAGATTTTAGAAAGCCCAGGAAGGAGATTTTGAAATTTCTGATCATTTATGCCCCATTGATACTCAGAGTTTCATGACTAAACAATATAACGCACTGTTGTTATGACCGAATGTATGTCTTACAAGTTCTAATATATAGATCAAAGGACATAATTATGTTGACTGAGGATAAACATCGCATGTCTAGTCCCAGAACAGAAGTATTTAGTTGCCCTCTCATGGTTCTTAAAGTTAATTTATTTGAAGGTTTTATCACAATTATCTTTATGTTTGTAAGTAACCATGCATGATGTTCTTGTTAGGCATCCCCAGCATTTTAAGATAAAGTGGGATTGCCAAAGGGTAATCCAAATTATCAAAATAGAGTTCACAAGTCTAGGAAAAAATGAATTCGATTTTGTTTTTTCCCATGAGCAATTTTTCATTTCCCCGAGATATGGCAAGGGCTTAGAGTAGGTTCTCACTGAATATTTCTTAGATGCCTAGAATTTCTTCTTCATAAAGGCAATAGAGAAGCACATTAGTAATATCTAAAATAGGTTTGCAACTAAAGGACCATCAACAGCTACTTAATAAAATACAAGCCGTTTTTCTTATAAAAGAAACACATGATTATAGAAAAATAATCAAATTACTTTAAGATATATAAAATAAAATAAGAAGTTCACATCCTTCCCCTCTTAAGGTGCTAATCCTACTCACTAGAAATAACTGCTAAGTTTTTTGCATATCTGGAAATAATGTATACAGAAAGAAAGTCTGGCTTTTTTACATCTATATGAAAAAGTATCATACTATACATATTATATTGTAAATTTCTTTTTCATTTTACAATATATATTAACCATATTTGTTTTTAATTTCACTGTTATAAACAAATACATAGTATTGCATTACAGATGTACTGTAATGTTCAAACCCAACAAGATTTTTAAAATTTTGTCATTTTCTCCTTCTAACACGGGTGCTGCAATAAGCTTAGTTCTACATATATAGTTGGCCACATAGACAAAGTTATCTATATACTAAAGACTTAAACTACGAATAACTAAGTCAAAAGTTATAAAATACTTAAAATTTTAACAATGTCAACTTGTCCTTCAAAATCAGTTCAGTTCAGTCGCTCAGTCATGTCTGACTCTTTTTGATTCCATGAATTGCAGCATGCCAGGCCTCCCTATCCATCACCAACTTCCAGAGTCCACCCAAACCCATGTCCATTGAGACGGTGATGTTATCCAGCCATCTCATCCTCTGTCATCCCCTTCTCCTCCTGCCTCCAATCCTTCCCAGCATCAGGGTCTTTTCCAGTGAGTCAACTCTTCGCATGAGGTGGGTGGCCAAAGTATTGGAGTTTCAGCGTCAACATCAGTCCTTCCAATGAACAACCAGGACTGATCTCCTTTAGGATGGACTGGTTGGATCTCCTTGCAGTCCAAGGGACTCTCAAGGGTCTTCTCCAACACCACAGTTCAAAAGCATCAATTCTTCGGTGCTCAGCCTTTTTCACTGTCCAACTCTAACATCCATACATGACTACTGGAAAAATCATAGCCTTGACCAAACGGACCTTTGTTGGCAAAGTAATGTCTCTGCTTTTAAATATGCCACCTAGGTTGGACATAACTTTCCTTCCAAGGAGTAAACGTCTTTTAATTTCATGGCTGCGATCACCATCTGCAGTGATTTCGGAGCCCAAAAAAGTAAAGTCAGCCACTGTTTCAACTGTTTCCCAATCTATTTGCCATGAAGTGATGGGACCAGATGCCATGATCTTAGTTTTCTGAATGTTGAGCCTTAAGCCAACTCTTTCACTCTCCTCTTTCACTTTCATCAAGAGGCTTTTTAGTTCCTCTTCACTTTCTGCTATAAGGGTGGTGTCATCTGCATATCTGAGATTATTGATACTTCTCCCAGAAATCTTGTGCTTGTGCTTCATCCAGCCCAGCATTTCTCATGATGTACTCTGCATATAAGCTAAATAAGCAGGGTGACAATACACAGCCTTGACATACTCCTTTTCCTATTTTGAACCAGTCCATGTCGATTTCTAACTGTTGCTTCTTGACCTGTCTTCTTGACAGATTTCGCAAGAGACAGGTCAGATGGTCTGATATTCCCATCTCTTTAAGAATTTTCCACAGTTTATTGTATCCACACAGTCAAAGGCTTTGGGATAGTCAATAAAACAGAAGTAGATTTTTTTTTGAACTCTCTTGCTTTTTTGATAATCCAATGGATGTTGGCAATTTGATCTCTGGTTTCTCTGCCTTTTCTAAATCCAGCTTGAACATCTGAAAGTTCACGGTTCACATATTGCTGAAGCCTGGCTTGAGAATTTTGAGCATTACTGTACTAGTGTGTGAGATGAGTGCAATTGTGTGGTAGTTTGAGTAATCTTTGGTATTGCATTTCTTTGGGATTGGAATGAAAACTGACCTTTTCCAGTCCTGTGACCATTGCTGAGTTTTCCAAACTTGCTGACATATTGAGTACAACCCTTTCACAGCATCATCTTTCAGGATTTGAAATAGCTCAACTGGAATTCCATCACCTCCACCAGCTATGTTCATAGTGATGCTTCCTAAGGCCCATTTGACTTCACATTCCAGGATGTCTGGCTCTAGGTGAGTGTTCACATCATCATGATTATCTGGGTCATGAAGATCTTTTTTGTACAGTTATTCTGTGTATTCTTACCACCTCTTCTTAATATCTTCTGCTTCTCTTAGGTCCATACCATTTCTGTCCTTTATCGAGCCCATCTTTGGATGAAATATTCCCTTGGTATCTCTAATTTTCCGGAAGAGATCTCTAGTTTTTCCCATTCTGTTGTTTTCCTAAGTTTCTTTGCATTGATTGCTAAGGAAGGCTTTCTTATCTCTCCTTGCTATTCTTTGGAAGTCTGCATTCAGATGGGAATATCTTTCCTTTTCTCCTTTGCTTTTTGCTTCCCTTCTTTACACAGCTATTTGTAAGGTCTCCTCAGACAGCCATTTTGCTTTTTTGCATTTCTTTTCCATGGGGATGGTCTTAATCCCTGTCCCCTGTACAACGTCACGAACCTCCATCCATAGCTCATCAGGCACTCTGTCTATCAGATCTAGTCCCTTAAATCTATTTCTCTCTTCCACTGTATAATCATTAGGGATTTGATTTAGGTCATACCTGAATGGTCTAGTGGTTCTCCTGACTTTCTTAAATATAAGAATTTGGCAATAAGGAGTTCATGATCCAAGCCACAGTCAGCTCACAGTCTTCTTTTTGCTTACTATATAGAGCTTCTCCATCTTTGGCTGCAAAGAATATAGTCAATCTGATTTCGGTATTGACCATCTGGTCATGCCCATGTGTAGTCATCTCTTGTGTTGTTGAAAAAGGGTGTTTGCTTTGACCAGTGCGTTCTCTTGGCAGAAATGTATTAGCTGTATTAATCTATATTAATACAGTATTAACTATATTAATCAGTCTGTATTCTATGGCCAAATTTGCCTGTTACTCCAGGTGTTTCCTGACTTTCTACTTTTGCATTCCAGTCCCCTATAATGAAAAGGACATCTTTTGGGGGGTGTTAGTTCTAAAAGATCTTGTAGGTATTCATAGAATCATTCAGCTTCTTCAGCATTACTGGCTGGGGCATAGGCTTGGATTACCTTGATATTGAATGGTTTGCCTTGGAAATGAACAGAGATCATTCTGTCATTTTTGAGATTGCATCCAGGTACTGCATTTCAGATTCTTTTGTTGACTATGATGGCTACTCCATTTCTTCTAAGGGATTCCTGAAGACAGTAGTAGATATAATGGTCATCTGAGTTAAATTCACCCATTCCAGTCCATCTTAGTTCGCTGATTCCTACAATGTCGACATTCACTCTTGCCATCTCCTGTTTGACCACTTCCATTTTGCCTTGATTCATGGACCTAACATTCCAGATTCCTTTGACATATTGCTCTTTACAACATCAAGCATCGGTCTATCTTGATTCTATCACCAGTCACATCCACAACTGGGCATTGATTTTGCTTTGGCTCCATCCCTTCATTCTTTCAGGAGTTATTTCTCCACTAATCTCCAGTAGCATATTGGGCACCTATCAATCTGGGGAGTCCATCTTTTAGTGTCCTATCTTTTTTCCATTTCATACTGTTCCTCGGGTTCTCAAGGCAAGAATACTGAATCCCTTCTCCAGTGGACCACATTCAATATACTTTACCTCAATTTATGATTCTATCAACAGTATATGAGTGCTTGTTTCTCCTCACCCTTTGCAACTGTGTCCCTCAAACCACTTTTTAATCTTCTCTAGTCTGATAGCTTAAAAATAGTATTTTTTCATTTTATTTTGTATTGTTTAAATTTTCTGTGAACACATATATGGTTTATCATTTGTTAGATTCTTTTTATATGATCTGTTTCACCTCCTCCCCTTTGGCTATTTTTATCAGCTTGATTTTCTCTTTCTTATTTATTCATTAATATGAGTTATTTCAGTATTAAGAAAATCAGTGTCTTCTCTGGCCCGGAAGTTAGAAATCTTTCTTCCCAAATGTGTCAGTTTTTTAGACTGACATTTTTATAATTTTTATAATTATGACATTTTATAATTATCACATTTTTATAATTATCTTTGTTGTGCAAAAATTAACATTTATATAATAAAATTACCTTTTTAAATTATTTTCAGTTATGGATTTTTTTTTTCAGGTTAGAAAGAGCCTCTCTCCACATACACATATAAACGTCCTCATGTTTTTATCTGGTCTATTTATGCATTTTTTTTTCTGTTTAAATATTTGATCTATCTGCTCTACCCTTCAGGGTAAAGATGGAAGTAGGAAACAAGATTTACAATTATATATTAAAAAAAAACAGCTAACTAGTTGCTCTAATGTCCATTTTTTCCAGTTTTGCTGCAATATAGCTGAAATATAGCATTTCATAAGTTTAAGGTGTAGAAACAATGTGATGATTTGACACACATATATATTGTGAAATCATTGCCACAATAAATCTGTTAACATCCTTCATCTCACATAATTGCCATTGTTTGGTTGTGGTAGTGGTGAAGGTAAGAACAGTAAAGATCTATATCCTTGTTCTGTGCTCTGTGCTTAGTCACGCCGTCGTGTTTGACTGTTTGTGACCCCATGGACTGAAGCCCGCCAGGCTCCTCTGTCCATGGGGATTCTCCAGGCAAGAATACTGAAGTGGGCTGCCATGCCCTTCTCCAGGGGATCTTCTCAACCCAGGGATCGAACCCAGGTCTCCCGCATTGCAGGCAGATTCTTTACCATCTGAGCCAACAAGGAAGTCTATCTACATTCTTAGCAACTCTCAAGTGTCCTCTACAGTATTGTCAACTATCATCACCATGCATGCATGCATACATATTAGATCCTGAGAACATTTCCTCCCTACATTTCGAAGGTTCTACCCTTTTACCTTTACCTATTCCTCTCACCCTCCAGGTCCTCACATCATCAGTCTGTTTCTTTGAGTTCAGTTTTTATTTTATTTTTTTGATTTCACATATAACTGAGATCATACAGTATTTATATTTTACTATGTGACTTATTTCACTTAGCAGAATGCTTCAAGTTTCATCTATGTTATCATAAATGGTGGATTTCTTTCTTAAAGGCTGAATATATTCCACTATGTATATATTGGATCTATTAATATTTTCCCCATTACAAGAGATGCTACTTTATATTACAAACTAAATTCTAGATGTGTTTGGATCTGACTGGCCTCTCTATTCTGGTCATCACTCAGCTAAAGTCCCAGAATCAAACCATTTTAATTACTGTTGATTTATGAAACACTGTAGAGTACAGTAATCTTAGTTCCCCTACTTTATGCTCCTTTCTCAGAAGATTCCTTGCTATTCTCATGTTTATTTATCCAGATGAAATTCAGGATCATTATGTCAAGTTATAGCTACACTCATGTTAATGTTTGGATTAGAATTGAATATATTGATCAGTTTAAACAGAATCGATACACTTTGAATACTGAAGGTCACACTCGAAGAACTTAGTATATAGCTTTCTAATACTTTAAAGCTGATTCTAAGTCACTCAATAAATCTTTTAAGTTTCTAGCTGATATAAGTGCTGTGCATTTCTTATGATATTTATGCCTAGATGTTTTCTTAATTTTATTTTTAAATAAACATTGTATGTTTAAGGTGTACAACATGATGATTAAATATACATAGTGAAATGATTACTACAGTTAAGCTAATTAACATATCATCTCACAGACTTTCTATTTTTTGAATGTGATGAGAGCACCAGAAATCTACACTCTCAGCATTTTCAGTATGCAATACAATGTTATCTGTAGTCCTCATGTTGCACATTAGATCTCTAAGCTTATTCATCCTACTGTGACTTTGTTCTCTTTGACCAACATCTCCACATTTCCCCCACCTCCCCATCCCCTAGTAGCCACGATTATACTCTCTGCCTCTATGAATTCAACACAGATTTTAAAGATTCCATATAAAAGTAAGATCATGGAGTTTTTTTTCCTTTCTATGGCTTATTTCACTTAGCATGATATCCATGTTGCTTCAATGGCAAGATGTCTTTCTAAGGCTGAATGTTAGAAATCATATGGATATTGATGACAGAGATTTCTCTTTAATTTTATTTTATATCTCATTAATTAAATGATGCTTAATTCTTGGAAGGAAAGTTATGACCAACCTAGAAAGCATATTAAAAAAGAGAGACATTCCTTTGCCAACAAAGGTCCATCTAGTCAAGGCTATGGTTTTTCCAGTGGTCATGTATGGATGTGAGAGTTGGACTATAAAGATAGCTGAATGCAGAAGCATTGATGCTTTTGAACTGTGGTGTTGGAGAAGACTCTTGAGAGTCCCTTGGACTGCAAGGAGATCCAACAAGTCCATCTTAGAGGAGATCAGTCTTGGGTGTTCATTGGAAGGACTGATGTTGAAGCTGAAACTCCAATACTTTGACCACCTGATGCAAAGAACTGACTCATTGGAAAAGTCCCTGATGCTGGAAAAGATTGAGGGCAGGAGGAGAAGGGGATGACAGAGAATGAGATGGTTGGATGGCAGCACCAACTCAATGGACATGGGTTTGGGTAAACTCCAGGAGTTGGTGATGGACAGGGATGCTTGGCATGCTGCAGTCCATGGGGTCGCAAAGATTCGGACACGACTGAACAACTGAACTGAACTTTTATATACAGAAAAGTTACTTATTAACATTGCTGACTTTGTAATGAGATACCTCACTGATTCTCTTATTTTTTCTAGTAGGGTTTCAATGTTTCTTTTTGGGTTTCATCACATGGATAATATTTTTTGCAAATATGAATAATTCTGTCACTTTCATTCACTTCATTTATATAGTTACATCAGCTACTATTTACATAGCTAAATATATGTTACCATGATGTTCTCAGCTTTACCTTATTCATCATCAAGTAGTTGTTTTTTCTATTCATTTTATTTACTTTCTTGTTGTTTTGGTGTTTAGTATGGATTGTTTTTTTATACAGTTATGAAAGTCTACATTTAATTCTGTTTATTATTTTTTTCATTTTTGGTAATATTAAAAGTGTATATATTTTTAATATTTCTGTTTATCTTCCAAAATTTAGATACTATATTTAACATCTACTTACCAACTTATCATATTGAATGATATCTCTTGGTTTTCTCTATGTACAAGGAAGATATTCATATACTTAAACTTCCTCCCACTCCTCTCCTCCCTCATACTTCTACATTTTTGTAAGCTCCATTACAATGTTTACATTATCAGCATTTATAACCTTTATATTCTGTTTTATAATTATAATTCTTACATTTTTTTTCATTTTAAATTACAAATATTAATGGAATCAGTACTTAGTCCCAGGCATACCATGGCTTCTCCATGTTTTGGTTCTTTACTGTATAAGTTGACTAGATTTTTGTAAGTACATTTTTTGCAAAAGGGACTCAGGAGCAATACTTTCCTGTAAGAAATTCTATGTATGTTGTGATTTGGGATTTTTGACCAGTTCTTAATGTCTTTAAAGATGGAATTTTCCCCAATACAACCGACAAGGGCTTAATTTCCAAAATATACAGAGTATACAACTAAATAACAAAAAATAAACAACCCAGTAGAAAAATGGGCAGAAGACCTAGATGGACATTTTTCCAAAGAAGATAAACAGATGGCCAACAGGCACATGAAAAGATGCTCAACATCACTGCAAATAGGAACCACAAAGAGATACCATCTCACACCAGTCACAATGGCCATCATCAAAAATTCTACAAAAAATAATTGCTGGAGAGGGTGTGGAGAAAAAAGAACCCTCCTACACTGCTGGTAGGAATGTAAATTGGTACAACCACTATAGAGAACAGCATGGAAGTTCCTTCAGAAACTGAAAATAGAGCTACCATATAATCCAGTAATCCCTCTCCAGGGCATATATTTGGAGAAAATCATGGCTCAAAAGGATATATGCATCCCTGTGTTCATCACAGTACTGTTTACAATAACCAAGACACGAAGCAACCTAAATGTCCATCTACAGATGAATGGATAAAGAATGTAGTACGTATATACAAAGGGATACTACACAGTTATAAAAAGAATGAAATGATGCCATTTACAACAACATGGATGGACCTACAGATTGTCATACTAAGAAAGAAAAATATCATATGATACCATTTATATGTGGACTCTAAAATAATGATACAAATGAACTTATCTATGAAACAGACTCACAGACATAGAAGACAGACTTCAGACTTGTGGTTGCCAAGGGGGAAGGTGTGAGGAATGGCTGGAGTAGAAGTTTTGGATTAGCAGATGCAAACTATTATATATAGAATGGATAAACACATGGTCTTACAATATAGCACAGGGAACTATAGTCAACAACTTGTGATATACTATAATGGAAAGAATATGAGAATGAATACACACACACACACACACACATACACACACACACACACACACACACACA
>ML664060.1:1488712-1505819 GCA_007570785.1 Antilocapra americana | reverse complement strand
CACACACACACACACACACACACACACACACACACATATATATATATATATATATATATATATATATATATATATATCTGAGTCACTTTGCTGTACACTAGAAATTAACACAAAATTGTAAATCAACTATACTTGAATACAATAAAAAAGATGGAGGTTTGTCCTTCCCTTAATCTTTCAATTATTTTGTGGAAGATTTTATTGAAGGAAGTAGAGCAGAAATGTTATTAACCTGTCATTGTCTATCAAATATCTCCTGAATTACCGCTTTGTAATGGACCAGCTAATCTATAGTATGGTAAGTCTAAGGATTTGAGAATCCTAGATCTGTCACTTTCTAGCTGTGGTGCTTGGGGATATTACTTAATCTCTATAAACCTCAATTTCCTTATTTGTAATATGGGAATGATAAGAGTGACCACATTTACAGTTTTCCCAGGAAAGTCCCATGTTATACCTATTTTCTGAGTGTAAATATTAATAGCTACCATTTTACTTCCCAAAGTGTTTTAGTATGAAAAATAAATTGAATGGGCATTTTAATTATCATTGTGCTTACCTCATAGTATTGCTGTGATAATTAGATGAAACACCATTTAGTGTTTAGTATAGCATTTGGCACATCATTTATTGAATAAATGTTACTCTCTCAATTTTATCAGGATTCTTATCCAGGCTCTATATTTGAAAATGTATGTACAATGTCCTTCCAAGAGGAGCACTCTCCAATTTGGCTGTCCAATAGTAGAAATGTCCTAACTCTTGTCAGCTTGGAGAGTCTCCATAATGGTATTCTGTGAGCCCTACCTCTCTGGCTGCTTCAGATTCCCAGGGTCACACCAGCTGCTGCACCCAGGCAGAAGAGATCCATAGAAATGCTCCCTAATAACCATCATGGTCTCTTTATTTACCTTTCCACTGAGTAGCAGACACTGATTATGCAAATTTTGCTTTTGTACGGAAACAAACCATATACTTTGTTTTCAAAATCTGAGTACACAAGAAGGGTTCAGAAAAGTTCAATGAGGGCATGAAGTATAAATGTATGGACATTTCCCTTTCCCTAGATAAAGAGTGAAACGTAAGTCATCCAAATAATAAGAAACTATTTGAAACTATTTATCACTTCAATTTGTGAATATATGAGTTGACTGAGAAGAGGCTAGAAGTGGCAAGAGTTGGTCAAGCATCAAGGACCTCGCTTCTATTTATTATGCTCATTTATCTATATAAACCTCCTGGTGAAAATGGAAATTATTTTGCCTGAGAACTGTGATGACTTTACTATCGTTAAATAATTTGCATATCCTTTTGAATATGTTAGCATAAAGGAAGGATTGAGTTATATGAGGCATTTGCCTCCAGGCAGAATATTACTTGTTAGCTAGTAGATATAAAGAAAAGCAAATGGGCAAATGTAGAAATAGACAAAAGACCTCTCTGCCCTTTCTTGTTTCTAGATTCTCAAAATGTACAATCTTATTTATTTTAAAGATATCTCAATAATATCATTAGAAGTTAATATAAGTGTATATACATATGCATATGTTATGAAAATGAACATACACAATTTGCATACTAGTGCTTATTGTATAATCACTTTCTGCCTTCTTCTACTTACCATTTCTGCATATGCTTAGCTTTGTTTCACTTCTTTCATGAATATCTAAACGGAATTAAGATGCTCAAAAATGGACAAAATATTGAAAGAACTTTTCCTCTATCTCTTTTTCCCCAATTAATGTAGACTGTCTCTCTAAAGAGCTCACTTACAGTTTCATTTAATAAAATGCCAATATTGTTCATAAAAATTAAAATTTTCACAATGCACTTTGAAATGATTCTATTATATAAAGAATCTGTACTGAAACATATTAGTGGGTTTCCTTAGATTATTTCAGGTAGAACATTAAGATTAATATGATGTGATAGTCCATGGAGATACTAAATATGGAAAGCAAAATACATAATGATATCAACATCCCTTAAGTTAAAAGCAAATTTTAGCATATTTTAAAGCATATTCTAAAAGCATAGCAATTAAAATTAGTGTAACATTTGTTAGAGAATCAGCAGGATAATTTTTTAAATTAGCATACTTGAAATAAGCCACAGTATATTTAAGAATTTAATATTTAATGACAGAAGCTTTAGAAGCCAATTTGGACATGATGGAACATTTATTGCATCATGATGGACACATTGGCTATGTTCAGGAGAAAATAGTTTAAGTCTCATAGCATAGAATGCACAAAAATAAATCCTAGTACACAGTAATAATGAAAATGGAAAACTAAAGCCATAAAATATAATAGAAAATAGAGGTTAAAATGACACTGATCTCAGGAGGGGAAATAAATTTTTAATTTCCCAAACAATGAAAGAAATTGCAAATGAAAAGTTTCATACATTTTATTACATAAAAGACTCTATGGGAGAGGGCAAGGGTGGGATGATATGGGAGAACCGCATTGAAACATGTTAATTATCATATGTGAAATCAATTGCCAACCCAGATTTGATGCTCAGGGCTGGTGCACCAGGATGACCCAGAGAGAGGGCATCAGGAGGGAGGTGGGAGGGGGGTTCTGGAAGGGGAACACATGTATACCCATGGCAGATTCATGTCAATGTACAGCAAAACCAACACAATAATGTAAAGAAAATTTTAAAAAATAAAAATAAATAAAAAAGAAATTGCAAATGAAAAGTTTCATATGTTTTATTACATAAAAGTTTTAACCTGTCATCAACAAAAAAAAAAGTAAAGGAAGACCCGAAAATAAATCCAAAGATCAAGCTTAAAGTTAGGTTAATGCTTCTAATATACAAAAATAAATTAAAATCAATAATAAAAATATTAACATGGCAATAGGAAAATAGAAAGAAAACAATTAATTAATAGATGAAATGTAGTCAATATCCCTATTAAAAGAGTTAAGATTTGACCATATTATATATAAATGCCAAGGGATGGTGAGTCAATGAATCTTACCTGACAATATTTATCAAGGGCATTAAAAACAGTCATAGCCTTTAATTCAGCAAATTGTCATTTAAGGATGTAAACAAAATAAGTAAACAGGTAGACAAAAATGAATGTACAAGGTATTTGCCAGAATGATGATTCTAATAGAAAAGGTAATTAACCACCCAATTGACGAATAACAGAATGATTGAATTATTATTAAATTATTGTCCATTCTTGTGAGGTATTGCTCAAGCACTAAAAATTATATTTTGGGAGAATGTTGAGTGACATGAGAAGTTCTATCTGTAGCAGACAGACTCTAAGTTCCTTCCTCCTGGTGATAACACCTTTGTATACTCCCCTCAGTTGAATGGAGGCAGATTCTAGGGCTTTCATCTAACCAACAAAACACAGCAGAGGTGATGGGACAGCACTTCTGTGATGTCACACAGTTGTAGCATCAGTCTTGCTAGGAGACTCTCCCTTTCTGATTTTGAAGAAGCAAACTGGCATGTTTTGAGATTTCCCTGTGGAGACAGCCACTCAGCAAGGAAGTGAAGGGGTTCTCCAGAAAATGACCAGTGAGAAAGCTTGGCCCTCAGTCTCAGTTCAGTTCAGTCACTCATTTGTGTCCTACTCTTTGCAACCCCATGGACTGCAACACGCCAGGCTTCTCTGTCCATCACCAACTCCTGGAGTCTACTAAAACTCATGTTCATAGCGTCAGTGATGCCATTCAACCATCTCATCCTCTGTCATCCCCTTCTCCCCCAGCCTTCAATCTTTACCAGCATCAAGATCTTTTCCAATGAGTCAGTTCCTCGCATCAGGGGGCCAAAGAATTGGAGTTTCAGCTTCAGCATCAGTCCTTCCAATGAATATTCAGGACTGATTTCCTTCCAGATTGACTGGTTGGATCTCCTTGCAGTCCAAGGGACTCTCAAGAGTCTTCTCCAACACCACAGTTCAAAAGCATCAGTTCTTCAGCACTCAGCTTTCTTTATAGTCCAATTCTCACATCCATACATGACTACTGGAAAAACCATAGCTTTGACTAGATGGACCTTTATTGGTAAAGTAATGCCTCTGTTTTTTAATATGCTGTCCTCAGTCTAGCAGCCTGCAAAAAAGGGAATGCTACCAACAACTGCTTGAGCCTGAAGGCAGCTTTTTTCCAAGTTGAGCCACAGATGAGACCAAACACTGGCCAATATCTTGACCACAACTTAGTGAGACCCAAAAACAAAGGATCTGATTAAGCTATTACCAAACTCCTGACCCACAGAAACTGTGATGATAAATATGTGTTGTTTTAAGCAACTGAGTTTGCAGTGACATTGTTACTTGACAACAGGCAACGAATATGCTACCAAAATATTAAATCTAAAGAAAAGGATTAAAAAAAACTGTATATGCTATATGTGTCACTTAGTTTTACTGTGTAACAGCCCCAAACCTCAATGGCTTACACAAAAACACATATTTTTAAGTTGTATTACACGCTGGTGGTCGCAGGGCTGCTGTGGCTACCATGACTCTACTTAGTTTTCCTAACTTCTGCTTGACTCAGTTCTCTTCTGGGACCCTGGCTGAAAGAATGCCACCTGCAGTAGACCTTCCTATTCTTGTGCCAAAGAGTAGGAGCATGGGCCTTGAGCTGAATCTAAACCATGAAACTGCATTTAAAGTTTCTGCTCACATGTGGTTATGTTACATTATATCAGTTTGTAATGGTCATGGAACCAAAGGTTCCAGTTTCCTGGATGTCAGCTGGAGATCATTCACGTGACCAGTAGGATTCCTCATATCAAATCTCCTTCCTGCTTCTAATCTCTGTAACTTCTACCTTTGCTACCAGTCAGAGAAACACCACTATTAAAGAGCTCATTTGTTTGGGTCAGGCCCACCCAGATAATCTCCACATGTTAAAGTGAATTTATTAAAACTTTGATTAAATAGGCAAAATCCCTTCACAACAGTTTAGTGCCTTGAAATCAGATCAAGCTATTTTCAAATTATGGTTCATTCATTTACCTATGTGTGCTTTGGATGACTTATTTAATATGTGATATAATAGTAAATAACTCATTTGGTTGTTCTGAAGTCTAAATAGAATAAAGTTTGTAATGACTTTAGTAAAGCTCCTGACATGTGGCTCTCCAAGATTGGAACCTTGTACTGATTTTATAATAAATGTTACATCAAATAAATTTCTGATATTAACTATGCAAATAAAGTCAACAGGAATATCTCTCTCTGCATGTTTCTTTCTCTCCTTTTTCTCTTTTTTCCACCTCCTCCCCTGCCCAGAAAAATATACTTGTTATGTTTTTAGTACCTCAATTGCCACCTGTTATTTATCAAGATATTATAATTTGAAACTATTACAAAAAGTGCAGAATTCCATCTGGATCACATCAGTGTATTTCTGACTCTTGGCAAGGAGATTGGATGGAAAAGGATATGAGATGCTTCCTTATCCAGGCTATGAGTTTTCTTCACAGTGTCTTGCAGCATGTGCCAAAACAAACATGATACACCAAGTCGGAAACCAATCCCATCTTTTTCATAAAGGATTACAAATTGCTGTCATTTCATTTCCAAGACCACTGCTTCAATTTTTTGAAATGAATTTGACTTGGAATATGATCAGCACTCAATGAAGGAAAGGCACTGAAATGCCAAATCAATGCCCATGATACATAGTTTTTTAACTCTCAACAAAAAGCTAGTAAAACAGCCTAAAGCATCTGCTTAATCTTTCTATTCATAATAATAACTTTTACATCACTAAAATGAAATTTTATCACAAATAAAAATATTAAAATACATATAGAAGAGTCCTTAGAGAGACTGGAATTTGTTCAGTTTCCCACATCCAATTCTTCTTTTGAGTTTCAAAAGAACTCAAGAAAAAGGAGCAATGGGATAAATAGGAACTTTCTGACCCTCAAAACATCATGACTGGATTATGATTTCCCTTGTTAACAGATACTTGTCTACATAGGGCATTTCTTCCTCAAAGTAATTCACTGGAAGCTAGGTTAGACACAGGATCAAACTTGTAAAGTTCATTGTCAATGACTTCATTTTCTCTTTTCTGTTCTCCTTTCCTTATTCTATGTCCATAATACCTGTCCATATCCCACCCAATTAGAACACCAGTAAGTACATGCTCTCTTCTGTGCATCTCTTCTCTCATCTGAACTTCAGAAAGGTTTAAGTTAAACCCAATCACATTGAGACATTATCATCTGATAAGACCTTGGAGTCAGTTTAGACATACTTATGTATTCATAGAAAGCAAAAGAATGGACTTCATAGAATCACCAATTCTCAATTAGCTAAACTGGGTTAGGAGAAGGAATTATTTACAGTGGAGTAAGTTCTTGTACTAGTATAAAACATGCACTGGAAATTACAGGGAAATAACCATCTTCTCAACATAACTGCTAAAGCATGCTAACATTTGGCAGATTAGCCAAATCTGTGATTTGTATAAACCAAGGTTTTGCCAAAGGGCAATTCTCTGGCAATATTTACTTCTGGACACATGCAAGTTACCTCATGGGAATTGTTACACAGCCAGTTCCTTTGGATGGAGACAGAGCCATGGAATGGAGAAGGATAACAACCTTTTGGAGGAAGAAGTGGCTCAAATCAGATGGAAGTACCCTAAAGAGATTGTCCTGTGGCTGGATCATTGCTAACTGACTTGTCTCAGACATGAAGGGGGAAGGACATTAGAAAGACAGCACATAGTTTTCTTCACAGAGGACTCTTCTGACCACATTTCGTTAAGGTTCTCTCTCCTCTTTTCAAGGTCCGGATTAAGCCCTATCTCTTCCCGTGTTTCCTCTTCTTCCCAGAGTTGGAATGTCAAGTTAGGGGAGGGAAACGGCAGTATTTCAAACACTTGACCTTGATATAGAATGCCTTTTGCTGGCATTACATTCGCTACAGCAGTGACCTATGAGGTCCAGAGTCTATGCCAAGGTACATAGCGTAGATTCAGTGATCAAATAAGAAGAACATGAATTGAAAGAAGTTCTGCTTCTCCTCAGGATGTAGAAAGCTGTTAGAGAATGTGGCTTCCATCTTAACTATAAGACGTGGGTGTGTGCCTCCTAAGTTGCTTCAGTTGTGTCCAACTCTGTGCGACCCCATGGACTGCAGCACACCAGGCTCCTCTGTCCATGGAGATTCTCCATGCAAGAATACTGGACTGGGTTGCCATACCCTCCTCCAGGGATCTTCCAACCCAGGGATCGAATCAGAGTCTCTTATGTCTCCTACACTGGCAGGAGGGTTCTCTACCACTAACACAACATGGGAAGCCCAACTATCAGATAGGGGTAGATAACTGACAAGACCATAGTTATTCCTGAGTTTCTCCAATTGCTGAAGTAACAAAGCCATGTACTGAATTACATTTTCAAGTGGCAAGCTCCTCTGAATTAAAGAGAGGACAGATTTGTTTGTTTGTTTTTAACCTGATGTGAAGACAGAGCACTCAAGCATTCATTGAGTGCTGATCTTTCCCAGTCATTGGAAAAGACCCTGGTTCTGGGAAAGATTGAAGGCAGGAGGAGAAGGGGATGACAGAGGATGAGATGGTTGGCTGGCATCACCAACTCGATGGACATGAGTTTGAGCAAGCTCCGAGAGTTGGTGATGGACAGGGAGGCCTGGCGTGCTGCAGTCCTTGGGGTCGCAAAGAGTCGGACACGACTGAGTGACTAAACTGACTAACTGAACCTTTGGGAGAGCATGACAGGAAGAGATGGCCAATAAAAAGGAGGTAAGAAGAAACAACTGAAACTGTAATGAATTCTTAGAGGTGTACTTGGGGTTCATGATGAATTTATAAGGTTGAAAGACCCACACTACAGGGGAGTCGGCACTCACTTGCAAGCTCTTTTCCCCGAGCCTCCACTAGCTGCATGCTGGAGAGACTGGAGGCATGAAAACCTGAGAGAGTTCCCTTTGAGGGTACTGGGCTGCCACTGAAACACAATCAAGAAACCCTGCCTACTTCCCTGTGCTCTCCTCTCAGCCAAGCACAGGCCATCTGCCCCAGATGAAAGGAGACAGAACACTCCAGCTTCCAGGACCCAGGCAAAATCCCACTGCTCCTTGGAGGAGTCAGTCAGTTCAGTCGCTCAGTCATGTCTGACTCTTTGCAACCCCAGGGACTGCAGCATGACAGGCTTCCCTGTCCTTCACTATCTCCCAGAGCTTGCTCAAATGCATGTCCATCGAGTCAGTGGTGCCATCCAACCATCTCATCCTCTGTCGTCCTCTTCTCCTCCTGCCTTCAATCTTGCCCAGGATCAGAGTCTTTTCTAGCAAGTTGGTTCTTCGCACCAGGTGGACAAAGTATTGGAGTTTCAGCTTCAGCATCATTCCTTCCAATGAATATTCAGGACTGATTTCCTTTAATATTGATTGTACTGAGGAAAGACTTCCCAAACTCCAAGTATCACTGGAGCACAAGGAAGTGGAGGGTCACTGAGGGTAACCATAGCAACAAGAAAACCGAAACCCTGCTCAACTCCTGACTATATGGAATCACCTTGTGGCTCAGCTGGTAAAGAATCCACTTGCAATGTAGGAGACCTGGGTTTGATCCCTGGGTTAGGAAGATGCCCTGGAGAAGGGAAAGGCTACCCACTCGAGTATTCTGGCCTGGAGAACTCCATGGACTAAACAGTTCATGGTGTCACAAAGAGTCAGATACGACTGATCGACTTTCACTTTCATTCACACTCTAACAGCCCCAACAGGCAGGAAGAGTGGCAGGCACTTTTCTGGGCATAAATACTCTTGTCTCATTAAGAAAATGCAAGCTAAAACCAAAGTTAGATATCACCACATGCCTACTGGAAAGGCTACAAATAAAAGGCCTGACAATGCTCAACACTGCTGAGGATGCAAAATGAACCGATCCCTTATAGATTGCTGATGGGAATGCAAAATTGTCCAGCCACTCTGGGGAAGAGTTTGGCATTTTTATTATGAAGTTAAATATTTTGTTATCATATGATTCAGCAATTTCACTCTCAGATAAAGGAAATAAAAACTTATGTTCACACAAAAATCTGTATACTGTTAGTTGTAGTAGTCTTATCCATAATCACCAAACACTAGAAGCAATCAAGATGTCCATGAACTGAGGAAAGAATAAACAAAATATGCATTTGATACAAAGGCAAAATACTGTACACTGAAAGTAAAAAACTATTCATGTGCTCAAGAACATGATGAATCTCAAAAGCATTATGCCAAGTGAAAGAAGCCTGACACAAAGGACTGCATATTATATTATTCCATGTATATAAAAATCTAGAAAAGATAAAACAATACTGATAGAAAGTGGATCAGGGGTTGACAGGATCCAGTAGAGGAAAGGGTGGAAATTGATTTCAAAGAGACATGAGGGAAATTTTGGGGTGCCAAGGGGTTGATGGAAATAATGTCAGTCATGGTTGTAAGGATTACATAACACTTGTCAAGAGTCATCAAACTATGTACACTAAAAACAGGTGGATTTCACTGTAGGTAAAGTATACTTCAATAGAACTGAGTTTTTTTTAAAGGAAAACAATAAAGAGAGTCAGGATGAGAAAAATCAAGAGCTGAGATGTAAAGGTATAGAGTTTTATTTGTCATACATGGCATTTCATTTACATGGATGTCCACCAGAAATTTCCCATATCATACATATACTTTTCCCATATCATCATACACTTTTAACTATTTTAACTAAGGGACTTCTGTAAAGGCTCAATAGAATCTAATGTTTATAAATTCACACCAATTTTCCTATAAATAAATTCACAAATCTGAAAAGAAATCTTTCCTCATATACTATGTCCTGATCTGTGGTTTGAAAAAGATAATCACAAATTCCTCTGCTCTAGTAATTCTGTTATGAGATCTCTCTTAATCTCCTCAATTAAACAGCAAGCTGCTTGAATATTAGTAAAGCTACCATAGAGTGTATTAGGAAACTGACATGAATCATCTTCTAACAATGTTTTGAAGTATATCTTATCTTTAAAATGATAAATTTGAGATTATTTAATATTTTAAAACTTTTTGATGTTTATATAGGGAATAAGCAGTAAAGTCATGCTAGGCCTTCATTTGTATTTGTCTCCTCAGTCTGTGCTGTTTCTACTTTGCCATAGGGCGCTCACCTAAGGCAAGGAGAAGGCTGGCCACTTTATCTATTGTTGTTATTTAGTTGCTAAGTCATGTCTGACTCTTTGTGACCCCATGGACTATAGTCCAGCAGGCTCCTCTGTCCATGGAATTTCCCAGGCAAAAATACTGGAGTGGGTTGCCATTTCCTTCTAGAGGATCTTCCTGGATTAGGGATTGAATCCATGTCTCCTTCATTGTAGGTGGATTCTTTACTGATGAGCCAGCAGGAAAGACCACTTTGATTAGCTATGATTCCCTCAGTAATGCCATGGTATTTCAGGAGAGAAAGAGATCTTATTCATCAACTGATCCAACTTCCTCTTTAAGATGAGATACTTAACTTTGAAATAGGTTAGCAATTTAACCAAACTCATACAGCCACGTAGTAAAACAACTCAAAGAGAACTCAGATCTCATAACTCCCAATCTTGTACTCTTTCCAATTTCTGTCATTGGAGACCTGTGACTAAGCAACAAGGTGCTGATCAAACCAGGAGGAAACGCTTGATTCCAATCTTTTGGCAATAAGAACCCCAAAGGGCCCAAAGATGGAATATAATTAGCTGCTCAAAATAGTTACCTTCTAGCAGATTCAGTAACAATAATTTGAAAAAAGAGAGAGAGAAGTTGTATATTTGTTTCTTATCTCTAGAAAGTAGTAGGATTTTGTTTGTGAGAATCACTCGATAGGTTTGAGGCAACAGAAGTGAATACACTGAAATCCATAATAATAATAGCTACACATATTGACCTCTTACCATGAGTCACACACTGTTCTAAGGGCTTTACAATATTAGCTCATTTTATCCTTTCCAATATTCTATGAAGCTGGCACTAATACTACTCTATTTTTACAACTGAGGAAATTGAAACAAAAAGAATCTAAGTAATTCATCAAAAGTGACACAGTGAGAGTCAATGGAGAGTCAGGCAGTGACTCCATATTTCACATTTGTAACCATGACATCACACCTGAAACCCTTTGCTATAGATACAGTACATTTGAAGGGAGATTTGATTGAATTTTGAAATGAGTGATGCTCATTTAAATATATTCTAAAATACATCCCCTCTTCAGTGAGATTTCTAGTTTTCCTGTGGATATAGCTAACGGGCTGTAGCTTATGGAACCAGCTGTCAGTAAAAAAGTTAAAAAAATTTGTTTGATTTCTGGCTCTGTGGCTTACTAATTGGACTCTTGGCCAAGTTACTTAATTATCTCAGTCTCAATTCTCAAAAAAAAGTTTATTAACCTTGTAGGATTACCCTGTATTATCTAGAGTCCGAGTATCATTCAACTTCAAAAGGAGTGATTGAAGAGGTTCAACAAAGAGACACTACAAAATGTGGGCAGAGTGAAAGGGAAACAGCAGGGGTTCCTAGCAATCCTGAAGGATCAAAGGGAAGGGGGAGTTGGAAGAACCACCTTCAAAAATATCTGTCACTGTGGCTAGGGTAAGCCTACCTGAAGGAGCTGGAAGTTTAGTTGATGGACACCAGTTCTTGGTGACTATATGGGAGGAAGTCAGGGAGATAAATCACCTGCCTTTTCAATCCTCTGTTACTTCAATGTCCTGCCTCTTATTCACTGACTCAACAGAATCCAGACAGGACTTAAGTTGTTGCAGCCCATTCAGGGCAGCCTCCTGAAGTATCAGGTAAAAGAAGGTGAAGAGTGGATTCACAGGGCACATGGATAACATGATAAGGTGGATGATACATTTGAAAATGTCCAGCATGAGACATGGGCTTAATAATGACTAATTTAATTTATAGGAAATCCTTATCTATTGTGGATGTAGATAATTTCTCAAATGTATGTATCGGATTGTGAATATTTTCTTTTTTTTTTAATTTTCTTTACTTTATTGTGTTGGTTTTGCCATACATTGACATGAATCCACTGTGGGTATACATATGCTCCCCCTCCAGAACCCCCCTCCCTCCTCCCTCCCGATTCCCTCCCCCTGGGTCATCCCGGTGCACCAGGCCCGAGCATCAAACCTGGGCTGGTGATTGATTTCACATATGATAATTAACATGTTTCAAAGATCCAACCAGTCCATCCTAAAGGAGATGAATACTGGATGTTCATTGGAAGGACTGATGTTGAAGCTGAAAATCCAATACTTTGGCCACATCTTGTGAAAAGTTGACTCATTGGAAAAAACCCTAATGCTGGGAAGGATTGGGGGCAGGAGGAGAAGGGGACGACAGAGAATGAGATGGCTAGATGGCATCACCGACTCGATGGACATGGGTTTGAGTGGACTCTGGGAGTTGGTGATGGACAGGGAGGCCTGGTGTGCTGCAGTTCATGGGGTCGCAAAGAGGCAGACATGACTGAGCAACTGAATTGAACTGAACGGAAAGATGTGGAGTAACTAATTAATTTGATGTTACTGTGAAATAAGTTTACATTTCTGATCATGTTAAATTCTGTTCAAAGCAATTCAGTTTCTGTGATTTTTTTTCTTTAGAAAATGTTTATTCATTCATGCACATATCCAACAGCTACATATTTAGAGTTCATGGTGGGTAAAACAAACTTCTTGCCTTTAAGGAACATATAGACAGTTTGCAAATAGAAGAAGACTTCTTTAGTTAGCTACCAGATAGCTAGGATAATTTACCATATTGTCTTGATTCCCAAACACCTGTATTATCTTCCAAACAATTTCAAAATAAATCTGAGAACTTATTGATAAAAAAATAATGACTAATTTAGATTTTTTCTATGATGGCCATGTGTTTTGTTTTTTAATTGATATATACTTGATTTACAATATGTTAGCTTTAGGAGTACAGCAAGGTGATTCAGATTATATATCTATAATAGAGAAAAATAATAAAATAGGAAAGACTAGAGATCTCTTCAAGAAAATTAGAGATACCAGGGGAACATGTCATGCAAAGATGGGCTCAATAAAGGACAGAAATGATATGGACCTAACAGAAGCAGAAGATACTAAAAAGAGGTAGCAAGAATACACAGAAGAACTGTACAAAAAAGATCTTCATGACCCAGATAATCACGATGGTGTGATCACTCACCTAGAGCCAGACAACCTGGAATGTGAAGTCAAGTGGGCCTTAGGAAGCATCACTATGAACAAAGCTAGTGGAGGTGATGGAATTCCAGTTAAGTTATTTCAAATCCTGAAAGATGATACTGTGAAAGTGCTGCACTCAATATGCCAGCAAATTTGGAAAACTCAGCAATGGCCACAGGACTAGAAAAGGTCAGTTTTCATTCCTATCCCAAAGAAAGGCAATGCCAAAGATTGCTCAAACTACCGCACAATTGCACTCATCTCACATGCTAGTAAAGTAATGCTTAAAATTCTCCAAGTCAGGCTTCAGCAATACATGAACCATGAACTTCCAGATGTTCAAGCTGGTTTTAGAAAAGGCAGAGGAACCAGAGATCAAATTGCCAACATCTGCTGGATCATCGAAAAAGCAAGAGAATTCCAGAAAAATATCTATTTTTGCTTTATTGGCTATGTCAAAGACTTTGACTGGGTAGATCAAAATAAACTGTAGAAAATTCTGAAAGAGATGGGAATACCAGCCCACCTGACCTGTCTCTTGAAAAACCAGTATGCAGGTCAAGAAGTAACAGTTAGAATTGGACATGAAAAAAACAGACTGGTTCAAAATAGGAAAAGGAGTACATCAAGGCTGTATATTGTCACCCTGTTTATTTAACTTACATGCAGAGTACATCATGAGAAACGCTGGGCTGGAAGAAGCTCAAGCTGGAATCAAAATTGCCAGGAGAAATATCAATAACCTCAGATATGCAGATGACACCACCCTTATGGCAGAAAGTGAAGAAGAACTAAAGAGCCTCTCGATGAAAGTGAAAGATGAGAGTGAAAAAGTTGGCTTAAAGTTCAACATTCAGAAAACTAAGATCATGGCATCTTGTCCCATCACTTCAGGGCAAATAGATGGAGAAACAGTGGCTATTTTTTTGGGCTCCAAAATCACTGCAGATAATGTTTGCAGTCATGAAATTAGAAGATGCATACTCCTTGGAAGGAAAGTTATGACCAACGTAGATAGCATATTGAAAAGCAGAGGCATTACTTTGCCAACAAGGGTCCATCTAGTCAAGGCTATGGTTTTTCCAGTAGTCATATATGGATGTGAGAGTTGGACTATAAAGAAAGCTGAGCACCAAAGAATTGATGCTTTTGAACTGTGGTGTTGGAGAAGACTCTTGAGACTCCCTTGGACTGCAAGGAGATCCAACCAGTCCATCCTAAAGGAGATCAGTCCTGGGTGTTCATTGGAAGGACTGATGTTGAAGCTGAAACTCCAATATTTTGGCCACCTGATGTGAAGAGCTGACTCATTTGAAAAGACCCTGATGCTGGGAAAGATTGAAGGCAGGAGGAGAAGGGGATGACAGAGGATGAGATGGTTAGATGGCATCACCAACGCAATGGACATGGTTTGGGTAAACTCTGGGAGTTGGTGATGGACAGGGAGGCCTGGCATGCTGCGGTTCATCAGGTTGCAAAGAGATGGACACAACTGAGCGACTGAACTGAACTGATGTATTATATATGTGTATAGTATAAATGTAGGCTTCCCTGGTGGCTCAGATGGTAAAGAATCTCACTGCAGTGCAGGAGATCCAGGTTCAGTCCCTGGGTAAGGAAGATCCCCTGGATAAGGAAATGGTTACCCACTCCAGTATTCTTGCCTGGAGAATTCCGTGGAAAGAAGAGTCTGGCATGCTACAGCTCATCAGGTCCCAAAGATTCAGACACAAATGAGTGACTAACATTTTCACTTCATATGATATATATCATATATACTCTTTTATAGATTATTTTACATTAAAGTTCATTACAAGGTATTGAATATAGTTCCCCTTGCTATATAGCAGGTCATTTTTGGTTATCTATTTCATATATAGTAGTGTGGATTTGTTAATTTCAACCTTCTAATTTATGCCTCCCTCACCTTCCCCTTTGGTACCCATTAGTCTGTTTTCTTTGTCTGGAAATCTGTTTCTGTTTTGTAAATAAATTCATTTGTATCATTCTTGTTTTTAGAATTCACATATAAGTGATATTGTATGATATTTGTGTCTGTCTGATGATTCTGGTGTGCTTTTTTGTTTTTGTTTTTGTTTTTTGGCCACACCATATGGCTTGTGGCATCTCAGTTCCCTGACCTGGGATTGAACTAGAGCCACAGCAGTGAAAGCTCAGAATCCTAACCACTAGGCCACCAAAGAATTCCTCGTCTTTCTCAATCTGACTCACTTCACTTAGCATGACAATCTCTAGGTCCATCCATGATGCTGCATATGTCATTACATCATTCATTTCATGACTAATATACCACATCTTGTTTATTGTTTTTACCAGCTCAGTGCGGCTTCCCTTTCTTCCAGCAACAACACTTTTCCTTTGGTAAAAGCACTAACTCCAGGATAATAAGATGCAGGATGTGAAAATGTATCAGCATTTGAAAACTTCATTTTTACAAAGAGATTCTATAGCATAGTGGTTAAAACCATGGACTCTAGAACAAGTCTGACTAGGTCTTCAGTTACTTCACTTACAAGCTGTAACTTAGGCAATTTTCTTAACCTTAATGAACCTCAGTTCCCATTTCTCTATAAAGAATTTATAATACTAATAGTCACTAAAATAGGGTAATTTTGTAGATGAAAAGTTGATAAATGTGAACTATTTAGCATAGTGGCTGGTAATACTAAATGAGCCTTGTGCCAGGCTTAACTGTTGTTATCCCAATGGTACACATGTGGCTCAAGCTGGATCAATCTGACTTTTTCTCCTAAAACTTTGAATTCGGTACCGAATGATAAAATACTTTGAAAATACTATTGATGCTAAAGTCACTATGAAAGAAAGGTCCTTAAACTGCCAATGACTCACTACCCATTCCCTCAAACTATCTTGGTTCTATACTTCTAGTCTGATAAACTCTTCTTTTGATTTTTTAACAGATTATTATTTTATAAAATGTTAATATCTTTCTTGAGATATAATTGTCATACTGTACAATTTATCCATTAAAGGCATCCAATTATAAAATTCTAATTTTAGGTTACTTTCACCACCCCCATCCAAAGAAACACTCTGCTCTTTAACAGGTGCTCTGTATTCCCCCAAATCCCTTCTCCCCAGCCTCAAGGAACCACCAAGTTTACTGTCTCTATTAATTTTTAATAAGGGTGCCAATATAACTCAATGTGGAAAGAGTAACCTTTTTAATATATGGTGCTGAGATCACTGGATATCCATATGCAAAAGAATGAAGTTGGATCCCTACCTCACACTCTATACAAAAATAAACTCACAGTTATCAAAGACCTAAATAAAGAAGGTAAAACTATAAAAATCTTATAAGAAAGCATAGGTACAAATCTTACTATGATTTCCAGAGTTACTTACAATCCTTTCAACAATTTTCTCTTGGGGCTTAAATTTGTCTGATATTTTGTTTTGTCTTATTGGTTTCTTTCTTTTTTTTTATTGTTTTTGCCATATATTGTCATGATATCACCATGGGTTTACATATGCTTCCCCTCTGGAACCCCTCTCCCTCCTCCCTTCCCCCCGGGAAATCTCGCTGCACCAGTCCCGAAGATCAATCCTGGGCTGGCGATTGATTAGACACATGACAATTAACATGCTTCAATGCCCTTCTCCCATATCATCCCACCCTTACCCTCATCCACAAAGTCCACGAGTCTATTCTATACATCTGCGTTCCTTTTGTTGTCTCCCATGTTGGGTTCTCGTTACTGTCTTTCTAAATTCCATATATATGCGTTAATATACTGTATTGTTGTTTTTGCTTCTGGCTTACTTCACTCTGGATAATGGGCTCCAGTTTCGTCCATCTGAGTAGAATTGCTTCAAATGAATTTTTTTT
>ML664060.1:1467247-1488312 GCA_007570785.1 Antilocapra americana | reverse complement strand
AAAGTGGTACCTCATTGTGGTACCACTTTACACCAGTCAGAATGGCTGCCATCCAAAAGTCTACAAGCAATAAATGCTGGTTTCTTTCTTGAAAGCGCAGAACTCTACCTGACAGCCCTCCATCCCTGTTGTTCAATCCATAAGTCATATTTGACACTTTGCAAAGCTATGGACTGCAGCATGCCAGGCTCCCCAGCACACCATCTCCGAAAGTTTGCTCATGACCATCGAGTTGGTGATGCCATCCAACCATCTCATCCTCTGTTGCCCTCTTCTCCTATTGCCTTCAGTCTTTCCAAGCATCAGGGTCTCTTCCAATAAGAGAGATAAGGTGGCCAAAGTATTGGAGCTTCAGTTCAGCATCAGTCCTTTCAATGAATATTCAGGGTGATTTCCTTTAGGATTGACTCGTTTGATCTTGCTGTCCAAGGGATTCACAAGAGTGTTCTCCAACACCACACTTCAAAAGCATCAATTCTTTGACAGTAGACCTTCTTTATGGTCCAACTCTAAAATCTGTATATGGCTACTGGAAAAACCACAGCTTTGATGATATGGACCTTTGTTGGCGAAGTGATGTCTCTGTTTTTTAATAGGCTGTCTAGGTTTATCATAGCTTTTCTTCCAAGGAACGTGTGTCTTTTAATTTTGTAGCTGCAGTCAACATCCAAAGTGATTTTAGAGCTCAAGAAAATAAAGAATATGCATTGTTTCCCCATCTATTTGCCATGAAGTGATGTGACCAGATGCCATGATCTTAATTTTTTGAATGTTGAGTTTTAGGCCAGCTTTTTCACTCTCCTCTTTCACCCTCATCAAGAGGCTCTTTAGTTCCTCTTCACCTTCTGTCAGAGTGGTATCATCTGCATATGTGAGGTTGTAGATATTTCTCCTGACAATCCTGATTCCAGCTTGTGATTCATCCAATCCAGCATTTCACATGATGTACTCTGCATATAAGTTAAATAAACAGGGTAATAATATACAACCTTGATGTACTCCTTTCCCAATTTTGAACCAGTCCATTGTCTCTTGTAATTATAATAACATACTCCTGAAATGTGTAATGGATTGTTTTCTTCCTTGACACCCTCTTAACCAATCCCACACGCCCACCCAGGCCACAAAAACACAGGTTTATGGCATGAGCAAATTGGAACATGTCCTCTTAGAATGTAAGTGATTGTTATTTGAGAGCACCAGTATTGGTGTCTTCACTTGCTAAGTGTCAACTGACTAGGTTCTTGGGTAAAAGTCAACGTTGCCAAGAATATGCATCCAAATTTTTATTTTATAATTTGGCTGTCATATTCTTATCTAATACTCTGAACAGGAACATTTTTCTCCCTCTGCGAAAGCAGACCAATCTTCCAGAGTTTTTGGTCCTAGGTTATCACTCTAATTGACTTGCTAAATTGAGGCTTCAACTCCTGAACATTTTGCTCTGGTTTTGACTGTTTCTGCAATGCTAACCTCCATGGTATTTAGCTAGTCAATCTCTAGCAGTGTTTCAGCATCTGTTTTTGCAGGGCTAAATTAAGTTGCAATGAACTTAAAATAAACAAGAAATTGAAGTTAACGAGTTGTTCAGTTTGCTCTGGGGCCATCAAACTCAATGTAAGGAACCAGACAAGGCTGGCATGAATTATAGAATATAACTGAGGAACAGAATCCACCTGCAGAGAAGGAGACGTAAGAGATGCAGGTTCAGTCCCTGGGATGGGAAGATCCCCTGGAGGAGGGCATGGCAACCTACTCCAATATTCTTGTCTGGAGAATTCCATGGACAGAGGAGCCTGAAAGGCTATACTCCAGGGGCTCGTAAAGAGTTGGACACCACTAAGCAGCTAAGGCTTCCACACTTCACTGAGGAACATAATTAAGAGAATTCATCACAAACAATACTAGTGACTTGCCATTTAGTGATAATCTATTTTTTAGTCATTCTAATTTTACCTTTATGTGGTCAATTTTAATTTTCCAAATAAACCAAATGAGAATATGAAAACTTTTTTTAAAAAGTAACATTATGTGTGCGCACACACACACACATACACACACACCTATGGGGGGTGCTTAGAGAAACCAATCTGCTACTCCCAGCAGTAATATGACAATCTTTATATAAGAGGTCAAGGGGAATAGATACTTTTGTCATACATCTACAACAACCTGAACAAATGATGCTGGTGCTATCTGCTTTGCTCTTTTAATCATAAATTCTAACATTCTTTAACTTTGCACATTGCCATAGTTCATTAAATTAAATGAAAGAAAATACAAATGGCCATCCCTGTAATGTGAATGCAAGAGTCTGCTCAAAGTTAGACCATCTTGCTGAGAAAGTGTAAAACTGCAACCATTCAAGTACTAACAACAGAACACAATAACAGAGCCGTCTATTGTATTGGATGGAGGATGCAGTTTCAACCATTAGCAGGGCTCCTTCTTTTTCTCGTAGCAAGCCAAGTGAACCACAGGCTTCAGGAAACATCTTTTTGACATTCCAGAGGAATGAACACAGAGTCTTCAAGCAAGAAAAATGCAGACGAAAAGGACAGCAGTAAGTGCACCAAGATCCACCTGAATCAGAGGACAAGCTTGCTGTTACTAAGTCTAGGCAATGTGATAGATAAGAATGTCAGGTACTGATTACAGATTTGCATTTTTCTGGTGGTTAATGGAATGGAGTACCCATTTTTTTCTGTTTATTGGTTATTTGGATTGGATATTTTATTTTGAAGTACCTGGTCAAGATTTCTGACCATTTTTCTTTTTTATATATTTTTTTTCTTTACATTATTGTGTTGGTTTTGCCTTACATTGACATGAATTATTGCAAGTGTGTGCTCACTTTTCAAAAACTCATCAAGCTGTGTACTCATGGGTGCTCTGCTGTATGAATATACACTTCTTTGAATATGCTTTTTAATTAAATAAGAGAATATCTGCAATCCTCTTGATGCTTTAAGGAATTATTTGAATCAAATGTTAGAGTCATTTGCTGTCCTATACTAATAGAAGTCCAAAAAAATAAAAGGCATAAATGTGTGTCCATAAAAAAAATGTCAGGTAATGCATCAACACACATGGAAAAAGAAAGGATATGGCAAAATGTGAAGTAAGCTAACCTTCCTTTCCCTTCCTGTATCTTTTGCTGCTCCTGTACTGAATCATTTTCTTCTACCTAAACACGAACTTCCATAATTTCTCCTCACTCAATCCCAGATCCTTTTAACTTTGCATTCTTCTTAGACTATTCATTCCACTCCTATGGCATCAGTTTGCATCCACTCACACCTAGCTTTCACATATATGACTCCAGCTCAGATATTTCTTCTAAATCCGAGAAAGTATCCATTCATTTCCTGTGCATCTCTACTTGGGGGTATCAAAGGCCTATCAAATTTAGCATGTCCAAAACTAAACTCAGAATCTTATTCCTCTAACCTGTTCCTCTAGCAGTTTTATCTCAGTAAATCACACCACCACCCACACAATTGCACAGTCAGAAGCCTAAGACTCATCCTTGAGACTTGAACCTCATTCATATGTCACAGGGCATTAGTGACAGATGCACCATTTGAACTGAAGTCAATGTGACTTCAAGTCTAGGGCTTCTTTACTATTCCACAGAGTAACAAAGACCCCAGAGTCTACTCAGCAAATATTTCATGGATTTCAACTTATCAGAACTATTTTCTCTATATTTAGTCACCAGTATTTGTTCATAAGGCACTCCCAGGGGGAGGGGAGGGAAGCATGTGTTAAAGTAAAACTGTGAAAAATGGGAACTATTCCCAGAGAGCTAATTAAAAAATGTTAAAAGTTTCTAATTACCTCTCACTTTGAAATTAGATTTTTTTATTATGATGTTGTAGGATATTGAGATTTTTCCTATTACCCTAGAATGACAACCTACAATCTAGAGCTGAGGACCAAGAGGCACTTAGCCCCCTTTCTTCTTCCGATTCCTGCCCAGGATTATGGCCAGACACCATGAGGATATGAGGCTGGGACTGAGGTGGCCTTTGCAGACAAGCACTGGTGTGACTGGGAGGGTGTGGGGAAGAGTATGGCCATTTGCCTACAAATGAAGATGTATCTCACTATTCCTACATGGCTTCTCAGAAGGGGAAGAATGTGGACAATGGGGTAGCACTATTCTTCAGAGGCTGTCCCTGCACTGCATGCATTGTTTTTGACTCTGATCCTTTTGGAGATTATGTTTAATATCACTGGTCCCTGAACACTAAATGCAGTCTGTTACCCTGACAACCAATAATGCCTTCACACATTTTTAAAGGCTTGCTGGGTGGTAGGAAACTAGTGTACTGCACAGGTTGAAAACCACTTCCTCATCCTCCACACTAGGGAACTATGCAAATAAACAAATCCACTGAATTCCTGCAAAACTAAAACAAAGGTCCACAAGGGAGACAACAACTCCAAGCTTTTCTTACAGAAATTCTTGATGGTCAGGAGGAGATAACAAAGAAGCAGTACTAATCAATAACTCCAAAAAAAGGGACACAATCACAGCCAGGAAGTAAAGAGAAATTTGGTCATGTATCCATTTCCCCCCATATCCTGTCCACCTTGATACTCTGGAAGAGTCAGGTTTTGAAACAGGAATAGAGAAGAAACATCTCTTTCGTACCTTTTCCTGACACTCATAAATTGTCAGGGTCGATGTTTAAGCCGATGCTGAAGGGGAAAGGAAGAGAAATGCAAATTAAACAGACATTGAGATTGAAATGTAGACTAGACTATGTTTTAATAACCAAAAGTGACCAGAGACTTATGGAATCTGTTCAAGGCTTCATTAAAGGACAGGAAAAAGAGATTCAGTAGAGCGTGGTTGAAGGCAGTGACTGGAGAAAAAAATAAATCCATTTTATGTTTATATCCCACTGAGTCCAGACTTCAAAAAATCTGATCACAATGCACCTTTATCATTTCATGTGTTCCCCTAATTTTGTTCTTTTTCTTCATATTTTAATACACAGTGATTGTGTGGAGGTTTGATAGGCATTAAAGATTTCTACTTTCTGAGAGGCTACCATATACTTTTTTTTACTCTCAATTACATTAAATTTATGAGACCTATGCATCAGTATATTTGATTTTCTATTTTCCTCTCATTTCATTAGCTAATAAGGACAGGACAAAATAAATGCAAAACATTCAGATAACGGTAGAATAAACCCTGATGTTCACTAGGAATTGCAACACTGCTCAAATTGAACTGATATCTGGCTGGAAGCACCACTGGGCAATACCTCAAAATATATAGTACAGTACTCATCACTTGGCTGTTTTATAACAACTCAGAATTTGATATATGATAGACATGTTAGGGATTTAAGAGTAGAATGTGTCAACGTATGAATTAGGCAAGAGTTGAGCTATGAAATGTGAATGTCATGCACTGCTACTAATGCATCTACCTGGTATGTTGTGATCAGGGAGCACAAGGGCTCCACCTGCTCTGCTTTATCAGTCATCCTCACACAATTAGCTGAGTCTGAAAAATCCACTTGAAAGTCTTTATTTTTAAAAACTAATATTTGTCAACCCCTGGCTACATATCTAGGAGAAGGCAATGGCAACCCACTCCAGTGTTCTTACCTGGACAATTCCAGGGAAAAGGGAGCCTAGTGGGCTGCCGTCTATGGGGTCACACAGAGTTGGGCACGAATGAAGTGACTTAGCAGCAGCAGCAGCAGGGTACATATCTGGAAAAGGCAAAAACATTAATCAGAAGATCCATGCACCCCAATGTTAACTGTGGCACTATTTACAATAGCCAAGACATGGAAGCAACCCAAATGTCTACCAACAGAGAAATGAATAAAGATGTGGTACATATATGTAGTTATGAAATGAAATTGCAAAGGAAGTTAAACTTCCAAACTCATTCTATGAGGCCACCATCGCCCTAATACCAAAACCAGAAAAAGATGCCATAAAAAAAGAAAACTACAGGCCAAATTTACTGATGAACATAGATGCAAAAATCCTTAACAAAATTCAAGAAAACAGAATCCAACAACATATTAAAAAGATCATACATCATGACCAAGTGGGCATTATCCCAAGGATGCAAGGATTCTTCAATATCCACAAATCAATCAACGTAACACACCACATTAACAAATTGAAAGATAAAAACCATATGATTATCTCAATAAATGCAGAGAAAACCTTTGACAAAATTCACCATCCATTTATGATAAAAACTCTTCAGAAAGCAAGAATATAAGGAACATACCTCAACATAATAAAAGCTGTATATGACAATCCCACAGCAAACATTATCCTCAATGGTGAAAAATTGAAAGTATTTCCCCTTAAGTCAAGAACAAGACAAGGGTGCCCACTCTCACCACTACTATTCAACATAGTTTTAGAAGTTTTGGCCACAGCAATCAGAGAAGGAAAAGAAATAAAAGGAATCCAGATTGGAAAAGAAGAACTAAAACTCTCATTGTTTGCAGATGACATGATCCTGTACATAGAAAACCCTAAAGACTCCGCCAGAAAATTAGTAGACCTAATCAATGAATATAGTAAAGTTTCAGGATATAAAATCAACACACAGAAATCCCTTGCATTCCTATATACTAACAATGAGAAAACAGAAAGAGAAATTAAGGAACAATTCCATTCACCATTGCAACGAAAAGAATAAAACACTTAGGAATATAACTACCTAAAGAAACAAAAGACCTGTATATAGAAAACTATAAAACACTGATTAAAGAACTCAAAGAGGACACAAATAGATGGAGAAATATACTGTGTTCATGGATCAGAAGAATCAATATAGTGAAAATGAGTATACTAACCAAAGCAATCTATAGATTCAATGCAATCCGTATCAAGCTACCAACAGTCTTTTTCAGAGAACTAGAACAAATAATTTCACAATTTGTATGGAAATACAAAAAACCTCGAATAGCCAAAGCAATCTTGAGAAAGAAGAATGGAACTGGAGGAATCAACCTGCCTGACTTCAGTCTCTACTGCAAACCCACAGTAATCAAGACAGTATGGTACTGGCACAAAGAAATATAGATCAATGGAACAAAATAGAAAGCCCAGAGATAAATCCACGCACCTATGGACACCTTATCTTTGACAAAGGAGGCAAGAATATATAATGGAGAAAAGATAATCTTTTTAACAAGTGGTGCTGGGAAAACTGGTCAACCACTTGTAAAAGAATGAAACTAGAACACTTTCTAACACCATACACAAAAATAAACTCAAAATGTACTAAATGTAAGACCAGAAACTATAAAGCTCCCAGAGGACAACATAGCAAAAACACTCTCCAACATAAACCACAGCAGAATCCTCTATGACCCACCTCCCAGAATATTGGAAATAAAAGGAAAAATAAACAAATGGGACCTAATTAAAATTAAAAGCTTCTGCACAACAAAGGAAACTAAAAACAAGGTTAAAATACAACCTTCAGAATGGGAGAAAATAATAGCAAACAAAGCAACCGACAAACAATTAATCTCAAAAATATACAAGCAATTCCTGCAGCTCAATTCCAGAAAAATAAATGACCCAATCAAAAAGTGGGCCAAAGAACTAAACAGACATTTCTCCGAAGAAGACATACAGATGTCTAACAAACACATGGAAAGATGTTCAACATCACTCATTATCAGAGAAATGCAAATGAAAACCACAATGAGGTACCACTTCACGCCAGTCAGAATGGCTGCTATCCAAGTCTACAAGCAATGAATACTGGAGAGGGTGTGGAGAGAAGGGAACCCTCTTACACTGTTGGTGAGAATGCAAACTAGTACAGCCACTATGGAGAACAGTGTGGAGATTCCTTAAAAAACTGGAAAAGGAACTGCCATATGACCCAGCAATCCCACTGCTAGGCATGCACACCAAGGAAACCAGAATTGAAAGAGACATGTGTACCCCAATGTTCATCGCAGCACTGTTTATAATAGCCAGGACATGGAAGCAACCTAGATGTCCATCAGCAGACAGATTGATAAGAAAGCTGTGGTGCATATACACAATGGAATATGACTCAGCCATTTAAAAGAATGCACTTGAATCAGTTCTAATACCTGGAACCGATTATACAGAATGAAGTAAGCCAGAAAGAAAAACACCAATACAGTATACTAACACATATATATGGAATTTAGAAAGATGGTATCGATGACCCTGTATGAGAGACAGCAAAAGAGACGCAGATGTATAGAACAGTCTTTTAGACTCTACGGGAGAGGGCAAGGGTGGGATGATATAGGGAGAATGTCATTGAAACATGTTAAGTTATCATATGTGAAACAAATCGCCAATCCAGGTTCATTGCATTATACAGGGTGCTCAGGGCTGGTGCACTGGGATAACCCAGAGGAATGGAATGGGGAGGTAGGTGGGAGAGGGGTTCTGGATGGGGAAGACATGTACACCCATGGTGGATTCATGTCAATGTATGGCAAAACCGTTACAATATTGTAAAGTTTAAAAAAATAATTAATTTTCAAAAAGAAGTGGTACATATATACAATGGAATAGTATGCAGTCATAAAAAAGAATGAAATGATGTCATTTGCAGCAACATGGATAGACCTAGAGATTATCATACTAAATGAAGTAAGTCACACAGAGAAAGGCAAATATCGTATGCTATCTCAGATGTGGAATCTAAAATATGATACAAATGAACTTATTTACAAAACAGAAATAGAGTCAGGCATAGAAAACAAACTATTGGCTACCAAAGGGGAAAGGTGGGGATATATTAGAAATCTGGAATGAACACATACACACTGTGGTATATAAAATAGATAGTAACAGCACAGGGAACTATATTCAATATCTTATAACAACCTATAATGGAAAAGAATCTGAGAAAGAATATGCATGCATATATATATATATGTGTGTGTGTGTGTGTGTGTATAACTGAATCACATTGCTGTACATTTGAAACATTCTAAACCAACTATGAAAAGTGAAAGTGAAAATCCCTCAGCTGTGTCCAACTCTTTGTGACCCCATGGACTACACCAGTCCATGGAATTCTCCAGGCCATAATACTAGAGTGGGTACCTTTCCCTTCTCCAGGGGATCTTCCCAACCCAGGGATCTAATCCAGGTCTCCCTCATTGTAGGTGGATTCTTTATCAACTGAACCACCAGGGAAGCCCAAGAAAACTGGAGTGAGTAGCCTATCGCTTCTCCAGGGAAACTTCTCGACCCAGGAATTGAACAAGGGTCTCCTGCATTGCAGGCAGATTCTTTACCAGCTGAGCTATCAGGGAAGCCCATAAAAAATCAACTATAATTTTAAAAAATAGGAAGATCACTATCAATGCTCTCAGTTCAGTTCAGTCACTCAGTTGTGTGCAACTCTTTGCGACCCCATGAACCACAGCACACCAGGCCTCCCTGTCCATCACCAACTCCCAGAGTTTACCCAAACCCATGTCCATTGAGTCAGTGATGCCGTCCGCCCATCTCATCTTCTGTTGTCCCCTTCTCCTCCTGCCCTCAGTCTTTCCCAGCATCAGGGACTTATTTCCAATGAGTCATCCCTCCACATCAGGTGGACAAAGTATTGGAGTTTCAGGTTCAATATCAGTCCTTCCAATGAACACCCAGGACTGATCTCCTTTAGGATGAACTGGTTGGATCTCCTTGCAGTCCAAGGGACTCTCAAGAGTCTTCTCCAACACCACAGTTCAAAAGCATCAGTTCTTTGGCATTCAGCTTTCTTTATAGTCCAACTCTCACATCCATACATGACTACTGGAAAAACCATAGCCTTGACTAGACTGACCTTTGTTGACAAAGTATCAGTGCTCTACAAAACACAAAAGTACAAAAAAAGAACTCGATGTCATAAATCAACTATTTCTATATCCTCTTGCATTCATTCTTATTTTATTACCCCCTTGGTCAGTGAAAAACATGTGGCTTCTTCCCTTAATGAATTGCCTTTGTTTATACACTCAGAGCATAATACTGAGCCAACTGACTGCTAAACCCCACTAGTGGGATAGATAGGGAATCACAGCATCTGCCAATGGTATATAAATTGCCTAAGGAATCTGACTGCCCCCAACACCCAAACGGAGAATATATTATCCTTGGAATAATTTCTAATGCATATTAGCTTATGTGGAATGTTCAGCACACAGACACTTCCGTGCATTTATAGAATTTTCCTGGATCAGCTGGTGTACTGGACATCCACCCTACCTATTGGCCCTACTCTCTGCTCTAGGAGCCTGACCTGAAATCAATGAGATTCTTTAGCTTCTAGTTCCAGCTGGGTTTGGCCAAGGACCAGCACCAACGGAGGAAGGAAGAAAAGCGATTTGAGGTATTTATTTCTTAGCCTCTTCTCTGCAGTGGTGCATCTGTCACAGTTCCTATCAGCTACCTTCTCTACACCCCTCTCTCTGGCTATAGACAACAATTCCCTCTCCCTTGTCAAGTGAGGCTGAGTGGTAACAACCCCAGAGTCACTAGTCTTACAGTCTCCTTTACCTGATAGCATCTTTGTAAATAGTCCCTGTATTCCTCAAATTCCCAACTTAAGGTATGCTACCTGTTTTCTAGATACTGCCAATAACCCTTCATTGCTGCATCTACACCTCTAAAAGTAATTTAGCCTCCATGGACAGCAAGGCAACAGAAGACAGCAGGTGCAATGAGGATGTCTTTCCAAATCTACAATAAGTTCTAATGTTAAGTCCTACGAAAGCTCTAAACAAAAGGCCCTGACTGAGGGAGAAATTTCTTGTATGGTCCCCACGTTACTTCCTAAAATTGGATCCAGAGCAAAACTGCCAGTGAATTCTGGAGATGATCTGTCGACTCAAATCCATGTTCCCTTGAGAAGCTACAAATTCATTGTAGCCAGTTTTGAGAAGAAAATATTTGTCTAAAATGAAAAAACCAGAAGCCAACAGTGTATGATTAGAATATGGAAAATGTCATATTTTAAATTAGGGAAGATAGATGTAAAGTGGAAGGTTCCATACTGTCCTTAACTGTGTGGCTGGGTCTTCCTGAACTTTCAGTCTAATCTGCATAGATACAAAAATTACACAGCAATCTAGAAGCTTAAAAAAAGACAGAAAATAAAAATGGCTGTAATTAAATGACGAAAGAAACTATATTCAAATAAAATTAAGGGTTTGACTTAAAGCTATAAGGGGACATCGCCTTTCATTTATTTCTATGTAAAATTTAAAGGAGAATAAAAGAAAAACAATTTTTGGAAAAATGTCTCAGCAATGACTTTGTAGCCTCAGCCTACGGAGAAGTTTGCTGGTCCAAAATACTCAGTATCCAGCTTGTCCATTTTATGACTTTTCATTCTATCCCTGTGCTCCATGTAAAAGTCATGAAGAAGAGGCCCAAGAACCAGAAAGAAGAAATGCAGAATTTTGTCGTTAACTTTATCCATCATATCAAAAGTTCAAAAGATTCATTCTTAACTAAAATGAAAGTTAGTATGATAATGATGATTTTTAAAAGAGACACATTTCAGATACACATAAAAGCACCCATATATCTATGCCCACCAATATTTAATAAACATAAATATCTTACCACATTGCTTCATTTTTTTAAGTAATAAAATCTTTTGGATATAGTTAAGAAACATTTGAATCCCTTTTTTATACAAATCGTATCCCTCAAAGACATGATGTAGAATTACTAGTCAGTTAAATTTTAAAGCTTTTAAATTTCAATTTTTTAACTTTTTGGCAAATGGACCTCATTATGGATCTTATTTAAACAATAGACCCTCTCCTGGGCTTCCTTGGTGGCTCAGATGGTAAAGAGCCTGTCTGCAATACAGGAGACCTGAGTTCGATCCCTAGGTTGGGAAGATTCCCCTGGAGAAGAGAATGGCAACCTACTCCAGTATTCTTGCTTGGAAAATTCCATGAACAGGGAACCCAGGTGGACTACAGCCCATGGGGTTGCAAAGAGTAGGATGTGACTGATACTTTCACGTTTCAAAAAATGAACATATGCAGTTACAATTCATGAATCAATTTTAAGATTATATGATGACCTCTAGAATAACAGATTGTTATGTTACAAAAAAGGACTATTACTCAGCCATTATAAAGAATGAGATAATGCCATTTGCAGCAACATGGATGGACCTAGAGATTATCATACTAAGTGAAGTAAGTCAGACAGAGAAAGACAACTTCCATATGATATCACTTATATGTGGAATTTAAACTATGATACAAATGAACTTACTGATGAACTAAAAACAGACTCACAGACACAGAAAACAAATTTACAGTTACCTGTGGGGAAAAGGGGTAGAGGAGGGATAAATTAGGGGTCTAGAATTAGCAGATATACAACACTATGTATGAAACCAACAACAAGGACCTACTGTATACCACAGGGAACTATATTCAATATCCTGTAATAAAACCAAAAAGGAAAAGGAAGATATATATATATATATGTATATGACTCATTTGATTGTACAGCAGAAATTAACACATGGCAAATAAACTATACTTAAATTAAAAATTCTTATAAATAATAATAAAATATTAATAATAAAAAGACATGTAGTCCAATTTTTAAAATGGGCAAAGAATTTTTATCCCACAGATATTTCTCCCAAGATGATACACAAATGACCAAAAAGCAAATGAAAAATGTTCTATATGAATTGACACCAAGAAAGTGAAAATCAGAACCACATAATTGTACCACTTCATGTCTACTAGGATGGATACATTAAAAAACTACAGATAATAATAAGTATAGGTGAGGAAGTGGAGAAAGTGGAACTCTTATTCCTTGTTGGTAGAAATTTAAAATTGTGCAGCTACTTTGAAAAATGACTTATAAGAAAAATAGTGACATACAGTCCTTGGGGTCACAAACAGTTGGACATGACTGAGCAACTAAGCACACCACAAAGAACGTAGAAGTAAAAATATAATGATAATAACAAAAATAATAATAAAATGAAGAGCAGAAGTATTAGTCTGTGAAGTAGAAACAGTATTACAGAGAGGACTGACACAATCAAGAACTTGATTTTAGAAAACAAACAATAAAACTGACAAATCTCTGGTTAGACTGATTTTAAAAAGTCATCGATAACAACTATCAGGAATGAGAAAGGGGACAGATAGCTACAGATAAAAAATATATTTTTCTGATTTTATACCAATCTTTTTGGTAAGTAGACAAATAAAAATATTAGAGCAACAAAAATAATATGGACTCAGAAAAATAGAAAACTTGAATATTCCTTAAATAATCAAAAATATGGAGTTAATGTCCCACTAAAGAAGGGAATGACAAATCACTCCAGTATTCTTGCCTCGCAAACCCCATGAAATATAAAAAGGCAAAAAGATATGACACTGGAAGATGAGCTCCCCAGGTCAGAAGGTGTCCAACATGCTACTGTGGAAGAGAGGAAAAATAGTTCCAGGGTTTGGCTGGTATGGGCTTCCATGGTGGTTCAGACTGTAAAGAATCTGCCAGCAATGCAGAAGATCTGGGTTTGATCCCTGGGTTGGGAAGAACCACTGGAGAAGAGAAAGGCAACGAGCTTCAGTATTCTTGACTGGAGAATCCCATCGACAGAGAAGCCTGGTCGGCTACAGTCCATGGGGCCATGAAGAGTCCAGACACGACTGAGCAACTAACACTTTCCCTTTCACTTGGCCAAAAGCTGGGAAAAAGCGGAAACGCTGCACAGTTGTGGATGTGTCAAGTGGTGAAAGTAAAGTCCAATGCTGTAAAGAACAAAATTGCATAGGAACCAGGAATGTTAGGTCCATGAATCAAGGTAAATTGGATGTGGTCAAGCAAGAGATGGTAAGAGTGAGCATCGACACCTCAGGAATAAGTGAACTAAAATGGATGGGAATGGGTGAATTTAATTCAAATAACCATTATATATACTACTATTGGCAAGAATCCCTTAGAAGAAATGGAGTAGCCCTCACAGTCAACAAAAGAATCAGACATGTAGTACTTGGGTGCAATGTCAAAAACAACAGAATGATCTTGGTTCATTTCCAAGGCAAACCAATCAACATTACAGTAATCCAAGTCTATGCCCCAACCAGTAATGCCGAAGAAGATGAAGTTGAATGGTTCTATGAATATCTACAAGACCATCTAGAATTAACACCCAAAAAAGATGTCCTTTTCATCATACGGGATTGGAATGCAAAAGTAGGAAGTCAAGAGATACCTATAGTAACATTTGACCTTGGAGTACAAAATGAAACAGGAAAAAGGCTAACAGAGTTTTGCCAAGAGAACGCACTGGTCATAGCAAACACCTTCTCCCAACAACACAAGAGAAGTCTCTACACATGGACATCACCAGATAGTCCACATCGAAATCAAGTTGATTATATTATTTGCAGCCGAAGATGGAGAAACTCTATACAGTCAGCCCCTGATGCGAAGAGCAGATTCACTGGAAGAGACCCTGATGCTGGAAAGATTGAGGGCAGGAGGAAAAGGGAACAACAGAGGATGAGATGGTTGGATGACATCACTGACTCAATGGACGTGAGTTTGAGCACACTCTGGGAGAGAGTGAAGGACAGGCAAGCCCAGCATGCTGCAGTCCATGGGGTCGAAAAGAGTCAGACATAACATAGAGATTTAACAACATAAACAACATACAGTCAGCCAAAAGAAGACCTGGAGCTGACTGTGGTTCAGATCATGAACCCCTTTTTGCCAAATTCAGGCTTAAATTGAAGAAACTAGAGAAAACCACTAGGTCATTCATACATGACCAAAATCAGATCCCTAATGATTATACAGACAGGTGACAAATAGATTGAAGGGATTATATCTGATAGACAGAGTGCCTGAAGAACTATGGGTGAAGGTTCCTAACACTGTACAGTAAGTGGTGACCAAAACCATCCCAAAGTAAAAGAAATGCAAAAAAGCAAAGTGGTTGTCTGAGGAGGCTTTACAAACAGCTGAGAAAAGAAGAGAAATCAAAGGCAAAGGAGAAAAGGAAAGATATGCTCAACTGAATGCAGAGTTCCAGAGACTAGCAAGGAGAGATAAGAAAGCCTTCTTAAGTGAACAATGCAAAAAAATAGAGGAAAACAAAAGAATGGGAGACTAGAAAAATCTTCAATAAAACTGGAGATATCAAGGAATATATCAGGAAAAGATGGGCACAATAAAGGACAGAAAGGGTAAGGAACTAACAGAAGCAGAAGAGATTAATAAGAGATGGCAAGAATACACAGAACTGTACAAAAAAAAGTCTTTATGACCCAGATAACCACAATGCTGTGTGGTCACTACCTAGAGCCAGACATCCTGGAGTGTGAAGTCAAGTGGGCCTTACAAAGCGTTATTATGAACAAAGCTAGTGGAGGTGGTGGAATTCCAGCTGAGGTATTTCAAATCTTAAAAGACAATGCTGTTAAAGTACTGCACTCAATATGCCAGCAAATTTGGAAAACTTGGCAGTGGCCACAGGATTGGAAAAGGTCAGTTTTCATTCCAATCCCAAGAGGGGAAATGACAAAGAAGGTTCCAATTGTCATACCATTGTTCTCATTTCATATGCTAGCAAGGTAATCCTCAAAATCCTTCAAGTTAGGCTTCAGCAGTACATGAATCGAGAAATTACAGATGTACAACCTGGATTTAGAAAAAGCAGAGGAACCAGAGATCAAAATGCCAACATCCAATGTGTCATGGAAAAAGCAAGAGAATTCCAGGAAAACATCTACTTCTGCTTCATTGACTACACTAAAGCCTTTGACTGTGTGGATCACAACAAACTGTGGAAAATTCTTAATGAGGTGGGAATACCAGATCAACTAACCTGCCCCCTAAGAAACGTGTATGCTCGTCAAGAAGCAACACTTAGAACAGGACATGGAACAACAGACTAGTTGAAAATTGTGAAAGGAGTACGCCAAGGATATGTATTGTTACCTTTTTCATTTAATTTGTATGCGGAGTACATGATGTGAAATGCCAGGCTGGGTAAATCACAAGCTGAGGTCAAAATTGCTGGGAAAAATATCAACAACCTCAGCTATGCAGATGATCTCACTCTAATAACAGAAAACAGAGCGGAACTAAAGAATCTCTTGATGAGGGTGAAAGAAGAGAGTAAAAAAGCTAGCTTAAAAAAAACTAAGATCATGGCATCCTGTCCCATCACTTCATGGCAAACAGAAGGGGGAAAAGTGTAAAGAATGGTTGATTTTATTTTCTTGGCCTCCAAAATCTCAGTGGATAATGACTGTAGCCATGAAACTAAAAGACACTTGCTCCTTGGAAAGAAAGCTATGACAAATCTAGACAGCATATTAAAAAGCAGAGACATCACTTTGCCAACAAAGGTCCATATAGTCAAAGCTATGGTTTTCCAGTAGTCATGTATGGATGAGAACATTGGAGCATAAAAAAGGCTGAGTGCTGAAGAATTGATGCTTTTGAATTGTGGTGCTGGAGGAGACTGTTGAGAGTCCCTTGGACTGCAACAGATCAAACCAGTCCAGTTAAAAGAAATCAGTCCTGAATATTCATTGGAAGGACTGATGCTGAAGCTGAAGCCACTTTGGCCACCTGATGGGAAGAACTGACTCACTGGAAAAGACCCTGATGCTGGGAAAGATTGAGGGCAGGAGGAGAAAGGGGAGACAGAGGATGAGATGGTTGGATAGCATCACCAACTCAATGGACATGAATTTGAGCAAGCTCCAGGAGACAGTGGAGGATAGGGAAGCCTGGAATGCTACAGTTCATGGGGTCACAAAGAGCTTGGCACAACTTAGCTACTGAACACAACAACAAAACAATAAAGGAAGAAATAATTTCACTCTTCCACAAAATCTTCTAGAAAAAGAAAAATAATAAAAAGGAACACATCCAGACTATTTTTATGTGACTAGCATAATGTAGATACCAAATCAGAATAAAGAGAGATGAAAAAATATTATGTTTTACTCATTAACATAAGAATCACAAGGAAATAATAACAAAGTGAATAAAAGAACATATGCAAGGATAATACCTTAAATCTAAATTGCATTTACCGCAGAAATGTAAGGTTGCTGTATCATTAGGAAATCAAAGCATGCAAATCAAACGATTAACACATCAAAAGATAAAAATCCAAACTTGTGATTGCAACAGTAGATGCAGAAAAAACATCTGACAAAATTGAACACCCATTCATGATTTAAAAAATTAATAATAAATTTCTCAGCAAACTAGAAATATAAAAATATCCCCTTAGTCTGACAAAGGAATGTGCAAACAACTGAGGTAAACATACACTTATGGGTGAAACATACATAAGTAAACACTTATGTCTCCTCTCTGAGAACAGGATTAAGACAAAGATACCTGGTTTATCGCCTATATTCAACATTGTGTTAGGTGTTCTAGCTAGGGCAGAAAGTAATCAAAAAGGATAAGAATAGTGAGAAGTGTAGAAAAAGGAGCAAATTTCTTAAATTTCTATTTATAGAAGCCTAATGAATCTACAGATACATTAGAATTAACAAGAGTGTTGCAAGGTTGTGGAAAAAATCAATATTCAAAAATGAATTGCATCCCTCCCTCTATCTGGCGCTTCCCTGATGGCTCAGATGGTGAAGAATCTGCCCTCAGTGCAGGAGACAGCAGTTCAACCCCTGGGTTGAGAAGATCCCCTAAAGAAGGGAATGGCAACCGACTGCAGCATTTTTGACTGGAGAATTCCCTCAATCCTCCTCCTTCTCATCCCTCTTCCCCTGCTCATCTCTATATGCACAGATTAGAATACTACACAAAACTGCTGCCACACATCACAGTACATGAATCATGTCACAAACCAAATGGCGGGTGAAAAAAGTAAGAAACATTATATACTACTTCACTTAAATAAAGTGTAAAAACTGACAAAACTGAACTATATTTTTAGGAGGGCAAACATAGAAGGTTAGACGATAAACTACCCCTTCTAATCATATGTGTACACATATATATAAATCATATGTATGATATATAAAATCATATACATATATAAAATATGTCTGCATTTTTCTGAATGTACTATATATTACAATAAAAGAATTAAAAATTCTCAAAACAATTTATGCATGAGATAGTAGCAGTAATAAAGAGGACCTTTCACATTTGACTCTGTGTTTTTGTGTATTGTTGAAATCTATTACAAAGAGAATATACAGTTTTCATGCATCATATATGCAATTTGTTTTTAATATCAACATAGATTTTTCAAAACAGCAAAAATACTCTAAAATTATTTGTATAAATTTCAAGCAGAAAATAATGTTTCTGAATGAGAGAATATATAGAATGGATAGAGCCAAAACAAACAAAAAGCTGAAAGACTTGAGGACCTTCAGGTAGTCTTTGTAGCTGGGGCAAAGGGTACACATGTGGGAATGAACCTGAGCTCTCTAGAATTGGATATCTGAAGAGCTAGGGCTGTAACCACTTAAATGTGGTTCGAGGTTACACGCAGACTCGACATGGCAGTATTCTTTTTACTTTGACCCTGGTACACAGACTATGACCCAAACTCCATCAGACCTGGTAATAAATTCCACAATTATTAGCAATTCTAACCACTGAGAGCCAAAGAATTGACAAAGTCAGGAAAGGTCTGCCCTTTAATCAGAAGGTATACATTCAAGTCACCTTCAAGGCAATCTTCTGGGGCAAACCACTGCCCATGCATTTATATGTGGTTAATGAGTAGTGAAAAGCCCTTTTGAATGTTCAGTGACCCTTTTCATTTGCACACAATTAGGAAAAAAAAATGAAATGTACAGAATAACACTGAATGACATCTTTTGTTATCTTTTTTTCCATCACATCATGCATGAAAACCAAAGGTCTCTTTGTTATAATAGGGTCTAATTTGCTTAATACCCAACTTTATAAACTTGATTTTTTTCTCCCTTCTGAGAACATGGCATGGTTTCTGAGCTTCTGAATAATCTCTGAAAATGTTAAGGCAACACACTGCGTACATAAACTCAGAATTCAGAGCAGAAGACTAGTAGGGAAATTTAAGTTCAGAGGAGGAAGTATAAAAGGTAAATGGTAAATGTTTAATGTGGCCATTGAACTTTGAAAGGTATTTGTTTCCCAAGGGTAAAGGCAGTGGATAAACTTTCGAAATGCACTTTAGCTTGAAGTCAGCTAGCAAATTAGTGTGGATACAAATATGGTATCTAAGGACATCTTGCCTCAGAAAGATTTGGAAGCACACAAGTGGTGAGTTTCTCTGTAGGAGGTAAAAGGATTAAAGTGTGATGTCAAATCTTCTGTTCTCTCTGTGAGTGGTCCGTGTGGTGGTGAAGAGGAAAGTGCTCCAAACAAAATGTCTGACTTCAACTCTCAGGAGTTTCACCTTGAACAAACTGGCCCACACCTTTCTGCCTCGGCATCTGATACTAATACCTGCTTCACAGGGCTATGATGAGCTTTGAAGAAAACACGTAGCACACTTCAAATGGTGCCTGGCACGTTGTGGAGCTCACTCAATGCTACTATTGAATATATATTATGATACAGAAAACGAAATCATTTTTTAAGTCATAGGAAGATAGAGATTTATTTAAAATAACTGTTTCTTAAGCAAGGCTTCATATGTGATTCTAGTTAACTGGATGTTTAGTCATTTGTTCTCATAACTGCTGACCCTTTTAACTGCTTCACTGAGGCCGCAGGTTTCATGTAAAAAGCTTGGTGAATCTCTCATGGAACTCCTGCGAGCCTCCAGTCTCATTTTCCTGCTCTGCTCTTTGAACCAGTTTCTGTTGTCTCAGCCTATCTCTGCATCACCATAGATGGAGCTGCTTGCAAAGGTCTAAGATGCTGCCGTTGGTATAAGTGCCAGCTCAGTGGTCCACACATCTGAAGAACATGATGTCCTAGGCTACAACCCTGCCAGTCAGACCCACAACCTCACTGGTCTCCACTCCTCCGCCCCCAGCCGCAACATTCCAAGGAGACAAAAACTAAACAGTGCCTTCAATGATTTCAAACTTTCAAACCAATGTTTTCTGCAATAAAAGTTTCTAAAACTGTGTTCAAGATCAAAACCTGGCCCAACAATGAACATCAGTGAAAATGACTGAATCCAACCAGAAAAAGATTTATTAATACAACTAAAGAGAAAAGGAAAGGGACTTCCCTAGTGGTCCAGTAGTTAAGAATCTGCCTTCCAATGCAGGGAACACTGGGTTTGGTCCTTGGTCCTGGAAATAAGCCCCCATGCTGCAAACTAGAGAGCCCATCATCTCTGGAGCCAGAGCAACACAACTAGAGAAGCCTGAGAGCTGAAACCAACACCTGACAGCCATAAATAAAGAAATATTTTTAAAAATCATGTAAGGAAGGAACCACAAGGAGACCGGTAGGAAGAGCAGGGCAGACTCACAATATAATCAAATCCCATACGCTCTAGACAGTGACCCACAAACTGGAGAATAATTATATGACAAAGACTCTCCCACAGGAGTGAGCTTCTGAGTTCCACGTCAGGCTCCCCAGCCCAGGGGTCTGGCTCTGAAAAAAAGAGCCCTCAGAGCATTTACCTTTAAAGGGCAGCAGGGCTTAACTGAAGGAGCCCCATGGGACTTAGGGAGACAGAGACTCCACGCTTAAAGGGCCACACATACCCAGGACAGGGCACAAAAGCAGTCACTGGATAGGGCCTGGGCCGGACCTACCGTTTGGTCTTGAAGGGGCACCTGGAGAGGCAGGGTGGCTGAGGCGCACCCCGGGGACACTGGTGGCAGCCATATTTGGGAGCATCCTTTGCTAATGAGAGCGGGACCCATCGTGGGACCCTCCCTCTGCTTATCAGTGCAGAGACCTGCCCACCCCCAACAGCCTGCAGGTGACAGTGCTGGGAAGCCTCAGGCCAAACAACAAACCGGGGGGGGGGGGGGGGGGGGGGGGGGGCGGGAAGGGGGGGGGGGGGGAGGGCCCCACAGGGCGCGAGCGGAGGGAGACGCGAAGAGGGGTGGCCC
>ML664060.1:1454259-1467147 GCA_007570785.1 Antilocapra americana | reverse complement strand
GGGGGGGAGGAAGAGAAGATGGGGAGGAGCAGGGCCACTCAGTCCAGCTAAGGCACGGAGGCTGAAGACTGAGGAGTCCACAGCTGTCTCTGGACATGCCCCCTAGACGGGCCCTGCACACCTGAGGTGAGGACTCAGCTCACTGGGGGAAAGACACCAGAACCAAGAATACTATTACCTCCTCCCTCAAACGCCAGCCAGGCCCTACCCTGAGCTCAGCTGGGCCCTGGCCCTGCCCACCAGAGACCAACTGTGGTGACACCCCAGCCCCCCTCCCCCCCTGCCATCCAAAGACCTGAAAGGAGCTCCGTGATTCCTGGCCCTGCAGCCAGACTCCAGAAGCCAGCTCTGCCAGCCGGTGGACAGGGACTAACCCAGGATGTGGCTTCACATGGGAGAGCCTCAGAGGTTTTGGGACCCTGACTCCGCCCACCAGTGAGTCAGCGCTAGCCCGGGGAGAGGCGGGGCAAGAGGCGGGGCAAGAGTCGGCAACCAGCCACCTTGTGACCAGGCCCCACTGACTTGCCTTTGGCAGCATCCACATGAGGGAGGGCCTGGCAACCAGCAGACGAAGGGCTGACCAAGCCTGATAACCACCCACATACACAGCCTGCCACAACTGAGGGACCCCCACTGCAGCCCTGGCAGGGGGAACCCAGAGAGCCTCCAACTTGGGTGATGAGAGGGGAGTGCACTGCCAGGATGCACAGGACATCTCTTACAGAGGGCCACTGCTCCAAGGTCAAGAAATGTAACTAACTGCCACAGACATAAAAATACAAATAGCAACTGAAACAGAAGGAGGGGGCAAAGGAATATGTTCCAGGCGAAAGAACAAGAGACTTTCTCGTGGCTCTCACAATCAAATCTTCACTCCTTATTTGGCCCTGTCTGTCACTTGGCCCTTATCAACTTGGCCTCCGCATGCACCCTCCACTCAAGGAGCCCTGAACCTTTCTGAATGCACCATACACTGTCATTCCTCTGTGCCTTTAGAATCACTTCTCTTCCTTGAATACCCCTTTCCTCCTGCCCACATAGAATACTCTTCCTTGAAGGTTCAGGTAAATTGTCACCTCCTCTCAGAAGTGCTCCCTGACTCCTCCAAGCAGAGTTAAGCTACCCTCCTCTGCACACTCACAAAATAGTTATGTGTTCTCCTACTGCACTTAATATATTGCTGTCTGAGCCACCACTCTCAGTTGGGGACTGAAATGTTTTTTCATCTCCTTTTGGCTATTTATAATGCAGACAGCCTTAAAACAGTTCCATGTTTAAATTTACTTCTGCTACTATTTACTGTTTACTTAATTCAGGAAAACAGGAAAGATGGACCAACCATCCCACACTGCAAGTGCTGTCAGGAAACTGGCAAGAATATGATCTGGGCCCAGAAAAGGGTTTGAGAAATAATTGAAACAGTACATGCAAAGTTAAGACATCTGAAAGATATTCTTGGGAAAGAATAAGCCTTCATTTGAAGGATATATGAGGCACTCCATTCCAAATTGATGCTATTTCAGGAAGTATCCTACCCAAAGTTCCTATATGATTTAAGGGATAAAAGGGGAAACAGACAAAGATAAAATACAAGACTAGTCAATTGGGGGGAAATGAAAAAACCCACATGAGTATCAACAGTGCTCTAAATGACACAATTATTCACTCTTAAAGATCAATTAACTAATTAAATAAATTATAATATGTGCATACTATTGAATTCTATGGAGAGTTCAATACAATGAGATATTAATATGGAAAAAGATTCATGCTAAAAATTTATATACACTATGGCTTTTATGTCATTTACTCAAAATAAAATGCAAAATATCCTTTGTGTGTATAAAAGCATTTTTAAAATGTGCAGAATATAACTGCTTAGCAAAAAAAGTTTCCTCTGTGAGGAGGGGAGGGGATTATATGGGAGAGAAGAGTTGGGGAGCTGGGAATCCATGGGCGTCACAGCCCCTTTACCATTTTCTGCTCTCTAAACTCAGCACTGATACTTCATGGACTAGGAGGTAAAACATAGGTGTTATCTACCCGTTCCAAAAATAAAAACCATTCTCAGCAAGTGAGCCCTACAAAAATAGGGCAAGATTTGGTCCATAATTTTCCAACTCCTGTTCTAGCAGAAACATCTGGGAATGGGGATTGGGCAGCAAGGTTGCTCATCCAGTTAGTCAAAGTCAGGTAGTTGGCTAAAGTTCAGGTTGTGCAATGGAGGACAAAATAGTCATGGTCCTTACCTTTGCAGAGTTCACAGACCAGGCACATGTCTGGTGCATAAAGAAGGTCCTTGTACGTAGTAGCAACTCTAGTCCCTTGAGGGTGTATGTTTATCCCATTTAACCTGCATGTAACAAATACAGAAACTCTTTGACAGCATCACTTATACTTACCCTGTTATACTAAAACAAACTGCTTTCATGTCTGCATACCCAATAGGTGAAAACCTTTCATGAGCCATGAGCATGTTTTATTTATATTCTTAGTGCTGAGCCCTACCTGCCCCTAGTACATGTTATGTACTCAATAAATGCTTGTCAGGATGAATGGAATCAAACTGCTTTTTATCGCGTTATTTGGGTGCCTTTTTAGGTGACCATTTTTCCTTTTGCTAGATTTAACTGTGTTGTAAGAAAGACTGAATTCAAAGCCTTCACATTTGAGAATGGAAGTGGGCGTATTTTCACTGCAGTTGACATCATCATAAGGTCTAAAAAAAATATCTTTGTGACATCCTATATTTTCAGCTGCAGTTTGCAGCAAACTATTGTTTTCCTTTTCTCCAAGGGAAAATCTCTACCTAACCACAAATTTCTTCTTGGTTTAACCAGGAGGCTGTTTGTTTGTACACCCCTCTTGTGAGATTGATCATGTCTTAGATCTATTTTTTTTACTCTTTAATATTTCATAAAGCAAAGGAACAGCTTTTTCTCATGTTGGCTGTTCTTCCTGCCCTGTGGGTAAAACCAAATGCCCAGATAGTGACTACTCAAACGCCCATCTGGAAGGCTGAAGATGACATGTGTCTTCTTTCTGAGCAGGCACGAAGCTGAATAGCTGTCCCAGTCAGCACGAAAGATGCAAACACTCTTAAAATCATATTCTATTTTTACCAATATAGAAGGGATGCATGTTTATCATAGAAAAATTGAATTTATAATAAAAATGGAAAATAGAATATCCCCATCATATTTGTTGTTGTTTACTCACCAAATCATGTCCAACTCTTTGTGACATCATGACCTATAGCCCGCCAAACACCTCTGCCCATGCGATTTTTCAGGCAAGAATACTGGAGTGGGTTGCCATTTCCTTCTTGGGGGGATCTTCCCAACTCAGGGATTGAACCCCTGTCTCTTATATCTCCTGCACTGGCAGGCAGGTTCTTTACAATTAGCACCACCTGGGAAACCTATATGGGGCTCTAGCTACTTGAAAAACAGCAATGGCAGGGAGAGCCTCTGAGCTCTGTTTACTACCCCTAGACAAGCTTTGTCACAAACTCTCCTAAATCCAATCTTTCCTAAAAAAAATCTCATTTTTCCTCCTCTGAAAATCCTATATACTCCTTGCTCTTTGCCTATAAAAATGGTGATAATCCTAAATTTGAAAGTCATCACTTTGAATTCCTCATCTCATTTTTCCTGTGTCTCTTCCCTGTATACATGAGGTGTACATGTTATTAAACTTCTGTTCTTTGTCTTTCATCACAGGGAATCTCAGCCAATAACCCAAAAGGGTAAAGGAAACATTATTTGTCCTCCCCTGTACTACTTGCAGTGTTGTGACAAGTATTAAAAGAATTAATATATGATAATGCCTAAAAATTTATTCTGTCAATAGTAAATGTTAGGCAAATAGTGCTCAACAGACTGAACATTATCTTTAAACATCATGGTTACTTAAAACATACATTTGCTATCTAATTAAAATATTTTAGTTAACATACTCATGACCAAATGTCTCTGACATATTATTACTATTAGTAAGAGTACAGGATATTCAATATGAAAGAACCTCCAGTTCTCACACATTTTAAAAAGTAAGCTGAAGTTGGTCTGCAAAATCCATGAATATTAACATTATTTGAAATTTTAACTGATCCCATCAACCACAGTTGTCAAAATAGCCTGGAAAGCCTGTTCAATGAAACTACTTGACTCTAAAACCACTTACAAATAGAGTATGCTTTGAAATTGTCAAAAGAAATCTTCATTTGAACTAAGCTTCAAATAAGTAATTGAATATTTGAATATTTATGGTAACTGAATCTGAATATTCAACTCTACAGAAACCCATAGCAGTTGCTATAGTAATGTCATAATTATTTACACTGTTGCCATAATATTCTCTTATTTTCTTGAATTATAAAAGGTTGGAGATTACTGTTTATCACTTATTAAGTTCCTTAGTAGTGACATTTTAAGAAGTCTATAGGCTGTTTGCCTCCACCCTTCTACTTCATTTTCCAATTCAGGGATGATTGAATGAGTCATTAAAGATGACTTTAATGAGTGAATTAAAAAGTGGGGAAGAGTTATGCATTAACATTGTGTATGTGAATGCAAAATATAATGGATAATTATAGTAACTACCTAGATGAGAGCCACAAGAATGAAAAAGGTAGGTGATGACACCAAAATTCCAGATGAGAAATTATTAATTGATCTGTCATGTCAGTTCTCACAAGAAATACAAATGCATTTGATCCTTGAACAATTCAGGGATTAATCCCCATATAATTTATAGCTGGCACCCCCATCTGTGATGCCTCTGCATCCATGGATTCAACCAGTCAAGGATCTGGTAGTACTGTAGTATTTACTGTTGAAAAATATCTGTCTATAAGTGGACCCACACAGTTCATGCAGTTAATATTCATGAAAACTAAGTTCAAGTTGGTTAAAGGAATGCCAAATTTAACAAAAATGAGACCCAAATTTTTGTATAGTAAAGAATTAAAAATGAACAGAATCCCAATGCTGGAGAAATTGTGAAAAGAGATATGCTTATTTATGGCTAGCATCATTATATGTTAATGCAGCCCTTTCAGTGACTGCTTTAGTGATGCAAGTGATAAGATGTTAAATAAACATATCTTTTTGTGCAACAATTCCACACCCAGAAATTTACTTTAAGTGACTAATCAAAACAAAGTTTTATGTTTACTTTATTAAAACATTTTTGGTCACTTTATTTATTATATATTAAAAAAACTAAATAATTTAAATATTCAGTCAAAGAATTGTTCAGTATATTGGAAGAATTGTATTGCTATAACCATGTTAAGCAGCTATCACAAAGAATACATTGGAGGAAGATGCAAAAGCTTGGTAAATAATTTGAATATTTTGTGAGACTCACTGGAACACAAAATTGAATAATAGTAGAAATCCTTTACATTTTCAAGAAATCAGGTCTAAGACAAATATTCCAAATTTGCAAGCCATTGCAGTAAATAATTTCTCCCTGAAAATGCAGTAAAGTATAACTAAAACATTTAACCAGAAATTAAATATCATTTTTCCACTTTTACCGAATTGTTACCAGAGCACTTGATGAAGAGTTTCTTGAACTGCTTTTTCTTATTTCCACATTGAGCATTTAGTGGACCTATGTATACCGTAAGTTCTAATTGCTACAGAATTCAACACACCATCACTTATTTTCCTCAAAATTTCTAATTTTGGACTAAGGAGTCCATATTTCCATCACAGCACTAGCACTTGGCTTTCTTTTATAACCTTTTTATTTGTTCGTTTGTTTCCACAGATTAACTTTATTTTCCCCACTTTTTGAGAGTAACAATGAGCAGGAAACCACATGGTGGGGCAGCCAGCCAGGCTCACTCTGGCTAAGTGACTTGCTTTGGTTTCTCACTCTCAGATTGTCCATGGGTCCAGTGCATGCCTTTGCCACAAACACCCCTCCCTCCCCTCTAGTTCAGTACAAGCCTTGAACCAAGATGTTAGACATTCCTAAAATGAGCCAGCATTGCTGCTCTAGAACCTGTCTTTAAACACATCACTCCCTCTGCTGAGCTAGTCTCACCCCTACCCTTCACATCAAATTACTAGTCACCTTTTAAGTCAAAGGTCAAGTTTGACTTTCTCTAGGTAGCTAGCTTCCCCTGGTGGTTCAGTGGTAAAGCATCCGTCTTCAATATAGGAGATGCAGAAGACCCGAATTCCATCCCTGAGTTGGCAAGATCCCCTGGAGAAGAAAATAGCAACCCACTCCAGTATTCTTGCTGATAAAATCCCATGGCGAGCTCAAGTCCATGGGGTCACAGAGTGGAACATGACTGAACACGGAGCATGACTTTCTCTGACATCTCCAGGAACGACTAACCCTGGTATTATCTCCCTGATAGTGAATGTAAAGTGAGTTCACAGTAAAGTCCTGAAAACTTGCTTGTTGGAGTTTTTAAGTGTCAACAGTGAATGAAATGACAGGACAGAGCCAAACTAGGGATCAATTTTCAGTTTCAACTGAAGTTAAAGGAAACTCCTAATGTAAGAGAACCACATGTGGTGTGTGACAAGTACTAATAGAATTCATACATGTAAAAGTCTGTCTAGTCAAGGCTATGGTATTCCCAGTAGTCATGTATGGATGTCAGAGTTGGACTATAAAGAAAGCTGAGCACCAAAGAATTGATGCTTTTGAAATGTGGTGTTGCAGAAGACTCTTGAGAGTCCCTTGGACTGCAAGGAGATCCAACCAGTCCATCCTAAAGGAGATCAGTCATGGGTGTTCATTGGAAGGACTGATGTTGAACCTGAAACTCCAATACTTTGGCCACCTGATGCGAAGAGGTGACTCATTGGAAAAGACCCTGATGCTAGGAAAGTTTGCGAGAAGGAGGAGAAGGGGAAGACAGAGGATGAAATGGCTGAATGGCATCATCGACTCGATAGCCATGGGTTTGGGTGGACTCTGGGAGTTGGTGATGGACAGGGAGGCCTGGGGTGTTGTGATTCATGGGGTCGCAAAGAGTCGGACATGACTGAGTGATTGAACTAACTAATGCCTCAAAAAGAGTCTCACACACAGTACGTACTCAACAAATGTTGAAAAAATGTTGAAAGCCACTCAGTCATGTCCGACTTTTTGTGACCCCATGGACTGTAGCCCACCTGGCTCCTCGATCCATGGCATTCTCCAAGCAAGAACATGGGAGTGGATTGCCATTTCCTTCTCCAGGGGATCTTCCTGACCCAGGGATCAAACCTGGGTCTCTAGCATTGCAGGCAAATTCTTTACCATCTGTGCCATAGGTGGCCCCCACTCAACAAATGTTAGGCAACCCTTTCTACTAGTGTGACTTTCAAAGAAAAGGGTCACCAATCTTCAAGGACTCAGGTCAGAGACATGACATTAGGTATGATCATCCCTGATGTTGATGAGCAAAAGTTAACCTCCCAAGATCAGTGGTTAAGGCATGTGGCCCCTTTTATGGCTGAGTAGTATTCCACTGTATATACATATAATACCTTCTTTGGGGTTTCCCTTGTGGCTCAGACAGTAAATAAATCAGCCTGCAATGCAGGCAACCCAGGTTCCATGCCTGGGTCAAGAAGATCCCCTGAAGAAGTGAATGGCTAACCACTCCAGTATTCTTGCCAGGGAAATCACATGGACAGAGGAGCCTGGCAGGCTACGGTCCATAAGGTTGCACAGAGTCAGACATGACTGAGCACACAGACGCTTGTCTTCGACATTGCAAATAGTGCTGCCATGAACACTGGGGTGTTATATATCTTTCTCAGTTAGCACATGTAACTTTCTCTGCAGCCTCCTTGCTACTTTGAGGTGGATGAATGTCTATGAGACTCTCTGAGGCCTCGCGTGTGTACACTTATCCACAACCACTCATCTTCTTGGTTTGACTCTCCTTAGCAAGTAGTCTTGTGCTGGGATCAGCAGAGGCCTCACTCCTTTCGACCCTTGGAGATTTATTTTAGCCTTTGGGAAAAGCCTGTTCCTCAAACCCCTGCTCATATATCTCTTTATCTATATCAGTAGTCACAGCCATTCCCTAAGAGTACATGTTTTTGGAACTCCAAAGCTAAGAAAACTCTATTGTCTCTGCTTTGTGCCTTGTCAGATGGCTCTCCTGAATGGTGAACACCAGAGGGCATAACTACTTTAATGTGGGATGGAGGCAGAGAGACAAATAAACGAGAAGGGAAATGGTTGATACCATCTTGCAGCATTTCCAAAGACTCCTCCAGCCCCAAATGTCTGGTGCAACTTCGTAAATTCCTGATTGCCCTTTCCTCCCTTCCTGCGATGTCTGATGAAAAGTTAAATTCTCTTGAGAAATTCACTCCTTTAAGCAATGTTGCTGCAAACTCTTTTTGAATAACTTTTTAAAAGAAAATGAATAGTTACCTTCTAATTTTTCTTAATATTTGACAGTTTTCTTAAAAATTAAGCATATCCTTATATTTGGCCTGATACTTAGTGTGTGGATTTATCATTGCTTAAAAGGGTTACAGATTATAACAGAATTGAGAAAACAGATTTTTTACCTTTATCTTACAAGACCAGGTCACTAATGACATTAATGCCTTAAGAAAGTATAATTCTAGATAATTATGTTCAACTATCTTGAATCAATTATAAATTTTATTTGAGAGCTCTTAGTAGAATAAATATCTACCCTAAAGCTTCTAAGGTCTTTCTGTGATGTGTTCTTCATAACTATCAAATCTGTTAGCATGTAGATTTTCATTGATTGAATTCATGATAAAATCCACTATCATTATCTTTTTGTTAGATATGTAAGACTTGATATAATTTCTCTCTTAAGGATACATTTTATTATACATTTTTATTACATATTTCAGGAGCAAAGCTCATGCCACCTGGTGGCTGAAAGAAATATATAACATAATAGATTTCAAAAGTACTTTGTGGAAAACCAAAGTTTCCAAAATAGCACTTTGAATGTGTTTCTAAATCAGTAGCAAACTTGCGTTTGGGGGCAAGGCACACCACAGTAGGAAATCCTACAGGTGCAAAACTCAGGATTCAGTGGAGGCTGTGTCAAATAGACAATCAATTGCAATACTCTGTTTTAGCCAAACTGTTCTGTGTTTCAGAATATTTTGGAACTCTTATATCATATACATTTTGTTAAACTGGAGTCAGATTATTTACATTCAGGATGCCTTGGTCTAGTCCACACCTAAATAATATATTTTCTTTCCCCTTAACTAACAGAGGAGGGAAGTGATTAGGTGATGTGAGAAGCATTCACCTCTTTTCAGAATTTTTACTTGAGTATTCTCTGTGTGCCAGATGCAATGCTATCAGAGAGTATAGTGGTAAAGAGGAAAGTCCAGAGTAAACCCCTTTGCACTGACTAGCAGATCTAGTTTCACAACTGTCTGGATGACCTTTGGAAAGTCTTAAGCCACCTGATTCATAAATATATCATACCTGCAAAACCTTCTTTTTAAGGTTTTAGGGGAACTGATTTTTTTGCTATGGTCATAACTGTGGCCACAAAAGTTTGGAACAATTTTTTTTAACATTCTATTTTTTTATTTTAATTGTAGTGAAAAACACATAATATAAACTTAACTCTCTCAGCAATTTTAAGCATAAAGTTCAGTAGTGTTAAGTCTATTCATGGTGTTGTGTAAAAGATCCCTAAAACCTTTTAATCTTGCAAAAATGAATCCCATCAAACAACAACTGCCATTCCCCTTTCCCCTCAGCCCCTGACAATCGTTCTACATTCCATTTCCATGATTTTGACTACTCTATATACCTCATATAAGTGTAACCACTCAGTATTTGTCTTTTTTCAACTGCTTTATTTCTCATCATAATGTGTTCAAGGTTAACCCATGTTGTAGCATGGGACAAGATGCCCTCCCCTCTTTAAGGCTGAATGATATTCCATTGCATGTAATATCACATTTTCTTTATTCATCAGACAAATGCACTTGTAGACTACTTCTACTTCTTGAATTTTTTAATGTACATGGTGTGTGCAAATGTCTGAGATTTTGATTTAAATTTTTTGGATATACATCCAAGTGAGAGATTGCTGGATCATATGATAATTCTGTTTTTAGTTTACTGAGGAACTGCCATAGTGTTTTCCATAAGGACTGCACCATTTTACCTTCCACCAACAGAGAACAATGGTTTCATTTTCTCCACACGTTTGCCAACAGTTGTTTTCTGTTTTTTCTTTTTTTGATAGCATAAACCCTAGTGAGTATGATGTAATAACTCATTGTGGTTTTCATTTTCATTTCTCTAATGCCTCTAATGTTGAACATCTTTTCATATGCTTGTTGACTATTTGTATATATTCTTTAAAGAAATGCAAACTCTGCTCTTTTGCTGTATTTTAAAATCATGTTATTTGTTTATTTATTGTTGTAGGAGTTCTTGATATGTTTTGGATATTAATCAGTTATCATCATATATATGTGAGAGTTTACTTCTAGGTTTTCTATTCTGTTCCACTGGTCTATGTGTCTGCCCTTAGGCTAGTTTCATACTCTTTTGATTATTGTAACTTTATAATTGGAGAAGGAAATGATAACCTACTCCAGTATTCTTGCCTGAAGCATCCCATAGACAGAGGAGCCTGGCAGGCTACAGTCCATAAGATTGCAAAGAGTCAGACACGATTGAAGCAACTTGGCACGCACACACAATTTTATAATATGTTTTGAAGTCAGGAAATATGAGGCTTCCAACTTTATTCTTCTTTTTCAAGATTGCTTTGTCAATGGGGTCCCTGAAGCTTTCATATGCATTTTAGGATTTTTTCTTCTATTCTTGAAGGGACTCAGAGCAATATAATATAAAATTCAAATTTTGATGTGTAGTGATGAGTGTTTTCTTAACCTCCTGGTTTATCCTAGCAAAGAAATCTGGTTACTTTATGCAGTGACTCAACTTCCTTTATTCATATTTCTCACTTCCACCTGATCTCATCAGAGCAGATTCACCTCTCGTTTTAAAAGATCGCCAGCACTCATCATACACACCAAAGTGGGCCTAGTATAGCAACTTAATCCACCATTTGTAGCCATGCAATTTCCCTGCAGTGGTTTACATCCTAGAAGAACTGTCCCATTTTACTTTCTGTTTGTACCTTTTATTCTGATTAGCCAGCTGTTTGTTTCTCCTTGGGCTGGCCTTGGGCATTATACAATCACTAATCTTTCACAAACCACTCAGTCACTAACATGCTGAAGCTTCCTTGATGGAAATTATACCTCATCACCCTGGCTTTGGCTCTAGGACACTGGACACTGTCTTTCCCTGAGAGTGTCACAAAGTAGACCTCTACTGAATATAATGTCTGAGAGAGTCTCTTAACACAGTGCAACACTCAAATGTATGGTCAGCTGAACTGGGTAAACCTTGGCCCCTTTATCAGAACTTAGTCAAGTCTGTGTTATGTCTGCCTGCAGCAGCACTGAAAGGCCTATTGCCTTCCTCTTCTATTGTGTTCATTGGTGAATGATTTGAGGTAACCTAAGAGGATGCATTTACCAAATGCAACAATGTAATGGCTTCCAAACATGATCAAGAGACTTCAAAAATTCAATTTGTTGTGGCTTATGAGAGTAGTGAAAAGAATGAGTGAGTGAAAGTACCTGTGAGTAGTGAAAATGGCATCTCTGCCCACATTATCTGAAAATTTAGCTTAGCTTTGGTTATTTTGTTGAGTAGCTTAGTAAATTAGATGCACAGTTTAAACGTGATAATGTTTTTACAAATGCATATAAATTGTAATAATGCCTAGCTGGCAAGTAGTGTACTGATTAACAATAAAGAGATTCTCTAGAAAAAGATCAAATACATAGCAGCAGAGAGTAGAATGGTGGTTACCAGGGGTGGGGAGGAGGGAGAAATGTGGAGATGCCGGTCAAAGGATACAAAGCCATACTTGTGTAGGACAAACAAGCCTAGGATTCAATATACAACACAATTACTATTTAATGACACTGTGTTGCATACTGGAAATTTACTAAGACAGTGAATTTCAGGTACACTCATCACACACATACAATATAAGGGTAATTCTGTGAGGAGGTGATATGTTAATTAGCTTAACTCTAGTAGTCAGTTCACAATGTATATGTACTTCACACCATCATGTTGCACATGCTAAATATACACAATTTTTATTTTTTTAATTTAATTAAATTAAAAAATAGATTCTTTTGCAGTAGAATTGCATCAGGTGTTTAAAAGTGCAAATAGACTTTAAAGTGATTTTGAAAAACCAACAAAAGTGCTCCTGAGATAAAGATTCCTGGGTTTGAATAAAAAACTCTCCCAGCTGCATAGGTAGACACTTTGTGGTAAGCAGGTGCAAGGAAACTAGCATGCCTCAAAAAACTATTATGTGGTAGGTACTCTACATATATGACTTAATTATCACCCTGAACCTATGGTATAGATGGTATTATTATCCTATTTCACAAAGCTATTGAACCCCCAAAGTGGTTTAGTTAACTGTAGTAAGCGTCCAAGACCACACAGGAAGAGCCAAGATCAAAATCCAGGTCATAAGACTCCAAAATCAGTTCCTTTTCCACTATACCAAGGAATACATGATAGCTTTGAGGGGAAAAGACACTGTGATATTCATATAGTTGAAAGATGACTGAGGACTTCAATATGTGGAAGTCAAAAACAAAGCTGATGTTGAACATTATCAGTATTTGTTCTTTGATGCTAAAGATTTCTAACGTGAATATTTTCTTACAAATAAATAGATATATAAAATTTACAGCATGAAGATATATATATATATATATATCTTCATGCATATATATATATATATATATATCTATGTTTATCAAATCTACATTTTTCAAATAACTATAT
>ML664060.1:1410335-1454159 GCA_007570785.1 Antilocapra americana | reverse complement strand
TTCTGGTTTATGTTGAAATATATGGAAGCCACTCAAAAGCTCATGTTTCATAACAGAAGAAGGAATAAGGTCAGCACTTAGTGTCTATGTACCCTACCCAGCTCTGGACAAATAATTGATACATAGATTTGTTCACTCATTCAGCAAACTGAGAGTTAGACAACCTGTTATGTGCAAATAGCTGTGCCAAATGCAGTAGGATGTATATGAAGGTAAAAATAATAAAACAACACAAAAAATGAAACAAAATTTTTTTTGAAAAAAAAACACAGCCTCTTGAATTTACACAATCTGACCTCTGATCTGACTTGAGAATTTCTTAGTTGCCTTAGGCTCATCAAATTCATCACAGGTAACTTGTTAGAGAGGTTAAATATTATGGTCATTTGTTCTCATAAAGGCTGTGAGGCCCATACCACTGCCATGCTGTAAACATATAGGAATCTAACTTCAGCTCATTTGTGATTTTTATTGCTATGACAAGCACATTTTAAAATATCTCTGTGAATCACCAGTGGTAGCAGTTTTACTCTTCAACACTAAGCCACACTTAAGAAATCATGTTAGATATTCTGGCAATCTGTTTTAATACCAATTAGCTAATAAAATAATTAGCAAAGTAGGAAATGTATTAGTTCTACATGGTATTATGATTTAGCTGAAATTGCATGTGCAGATGCATAATGTGGAATTTCTAAAAATTCCATTTAGAAAATTTAGCAGTATATTTAAATATTTCTCATTCACAGGCAACCAGCTGTGATGGAGGAAGCTGTATTTAAATAGTTAGTCAAAATTGAAGGTGCCAGCAGATTTCAAACAGAACACGTGAAAAGGAACTTTTTATAAAATTTGTTTTCCCTCTTGACACGGATTATCACAACACACCAAGATTGAGGTGTTAGGTTTATTTTAAGCACCTGTGTATATTTCAAAGTTTTATGCTGTAATTTTTTCTAAGTACACAACTGTCTGATAATACTCACTGTAAATACCCATGCATCTGTACAGACACTCCTTGTGTGAGAGACCATGACATTAGTGTACATATTAGGGTATACTTTGAATGTAGTTTTATGTAACATCTGAGCATAGTGATTCAAAGATAACATGCTAAAAAAACCCATAAGTACCTGATTATATATACCTTTTGTCCAGAATCTATTTTTTACTGAAAAAAAACCTATAAGGCATATACTAAGTATATTATAGCATTCCTGTGACATCTATACTACCAAAGCACAAAATTCTTAATACTAAATCAGCCATAGAGCAAACAATGCAAGAAGTCTATGGAGATATTTTTCTTTTCTTTTCTTTTCTTTCTTTTTGAAAACACACAGTATCAAGTCATAACAGAACAATTACTAATTCAGTCAAATTCATCATGGTGCAACAAAGCAAACGTCCTGTATCCACCAACAGATATTAAAGTGAAAGAAGCATAGAGTGCATCCGTCATTAAAATTATTGAGAGCCTAATTTTGCATGGCCTTACACAAAGTGAATTGCATGGATTGTTTCTTGGAACCTAGCAACCTATATCAGATGATAAAAAGAACACAAAAATGGAATCAAACCATCAAACTAAAAGCATGCACAGAGTGAAAAGAAAACACCATCCAACAGCATTTTAGAAAGCAAATTATTAGATAGATTGTGAAACATGGTAGGAAACGCTATGACAAAATGGGATTGGAAACATAAAAGGTTGGCTCTTCTCTAAGCAACCTGGGAAAATTGCAGAAATTGCTGCATTTCAGGGGCATTTAATGGACTAGGATCACCAAAACCATTTATTGTGTAAGAGCATAGATAAAAGAAAAATAGAAATAGAGAGTAAAGAATGAAATGAGGTCTGTTGCAAATACCAAAGAAAATTATTTTGTGCTTCATGATAGAAGTGACTATTGCCAGGGCAGGGGGAACCCTTTACTGAATTAAGATATAATTTTTAAATGCCAAAATAAAAAGGTAAGTACAAATGAATATATAGTAATAAGTCATGGCCTTGACTGTATTGTGCTACCTATAACATATCATAATCTTCCCAAAAGATCTTGCCTTGATGAATATTGTAAGCTTGAAATAGATGATACAGCAAAAGCATTGATATCAAACAAAAAACTATAAGTTAAAAAATATTTTTCAAATGCAGATACATAAGGATTCCTCAACTACTATCTATGACATTTTTATTTGCATACAAGATTGTATAATGTTGGCTGATTAAAAGTTATTTAAAGAAAAGATGATTAAAGTATTTTGAATTTACCACTGAAACTTTCTACAGTAATTTACATGGAATTACAATGGGATTTATTTTGAGGGGAAACATAAATCATTTAAAATTCTGAAGTTGTCACCAACATAATTCACTGATAAATACTAGTAGTTATCTGGGAGACAGTGGTTTACCCTGTTTTGTGAGGTACTTTCATTTAGCATGGGGCATGGAAACAGTAATTAGTCACCAATAAGCAAAATGAACAAGAAAAATAAAATTGCACATCACTGGCAGATAAATAGAAGTGAAAAGAAATAAGCCCTTGTCTGTAGATGTGGGCACTTTAGGTGTGTAAACGTACATTACCTCCAGCTTGTTTCTGTTTACTTTTCAATTCTTTTACTGGAACTTTGTGTATGTACCTTGAGATGGGTTTTCTAAAGAAACGTCCCCAAATATCTATCTGCTACTCATCCCAAATAAGGCTCAGAGTCTAAAAACTTCTGATGAGTTATCACTGAGTCAGGTCTAGATATTGTCTTATCTTAAATATTTTAACACAACTACCTACAATTCCATTTCATTCAATTCAGCTGACATACTTGAAGCATGTAGATTTTGCGTGGTATGGGGATATATGACCCGTATGCTACTAGATGGGGACAGGAGGAGGCAAATACAAAAATGGATTAAGACAATAGTTTCATGAAAGTGAAAGTGCTTGTTGCTTGGTAGTTTCCAGCTCTTTGCAACTCTATGCAATGTACCCTGCCAGGCTCCTCTGTCCATGGAATTCTCCAGGCAAGAATACTGAAGTGAGTTGCCATGCCTTTCTCCAGGGGATCTTCCTGATCCAGGGATCGAACCTGGGTCTCCTGTACGGCCGGCAGATTTTTTTTTTACTGTCTGAGACACCAGTGAAACTGAAAATGGTTCCATGAGAAAACGATAATTTGATGGGGAAGGATGACTGACTTGAAAAGATAATGTGATCACTAAAGAGCATTGAGTGAAGTTCCCTGAGCTATAGAGTAGGTTCTCATTAGTTATCTGTTTTATACATAGTGTATATATTTATAGTTATAGATATCAAGCCCAGTCTTCTAATTCTTCCCACTCCTGTTTCCCCCTCAGTATCCATACATTTGTTCTCTACATCTGTGTCTCTATTTCTGCTTTGTAAAGCAGCTATACTCCAATAAAAATTAATTTCAAACGATGATGTTGTATTTACACTGTTTTGAGGAAGCACAATTGATTGCAAAGCTCAATTAAAGACTTGGTTGAAGAGGTGGCATGTAAGTTTAACTTGAATATCTTCCCAGGACTTCCGTAGGCATCAGTGGGACCAGGAAAGTCTTCCAGGCAAAAGGGAGTTATAGAGGCAAGTACCTAGAGATGAACATCAACAATAAAAGATCATAGGAAGTGGTTAATTTGGGCCAAACGTTAAGGAAAGGTTTAGGTAATGAGTAAAGATGAGAAGTGGTAAGGTATGGAATATGGTTTTCAGAAATAGTGGTCTTGAACAGTGACATTTGTTGCATACCTATATACTAGTTTGTTCTTGCTGTTAAGTCATTAAGTTGTGTCTGACTCTTTGCAACCCAATGGATAATAGCCATCCAGGCTCCTCTATCCATGGGATTTCCCATGCAAGAATACTGGAGTGGGTTGCCACTTCCTTATTTTGTCATATATGAATGCATTCCTTTGGACGTGACTGATTGTATACTGGATCCTCTTCAACATTCTGTCAAGTGTCTTCTCGACCAGTTGAATCCTGCAAGAAACAGTCAACTTCCAGTCTTCTGCAGTAGCCCATTTGTCTTTTGGACAATTCTAATCATCAGATTCTACCTCCATGTGAGTTCAAATATTCCTTTACATAGCTCTACACTCTATAAATGTAGAGTTTAATCTCTTTTTCTATAAGACATCCCTGAAAGTGACTCAAAACAGCTAAACTTCCAGTTTTATAGGTGAATCACAATCAGTCCCTTCAGTAGTTTCTATTCTGACATGGTTTCCAAAATCTAAAGGTTTCCTCCTGAATATTTTCTAGCTCTGATATTCTTCATGAAATATGGACTAAGAATGGAATACAACACTCCAGATATGGCACATGCAACAAGAGAACAGAACCAAATGTTCACCTTGCTTATCACAAACACTGCATTTTCATTAATCATGCCTATTTGCCATCGTGGCCACCACATATATTTTTGACTCACACTGTTCTTGTACTCAATTAAACCTTACAAGGTACCCATTTATTACAGTTACCGGTTATCTTATGAGATGTTAGAAGCAAGACCTTGGAGAAAAAATACACCATCCACCAGGATCACACAGATTCCATGTGGCCTTGAGCCACTCACTCTTTCTAGATTTCAATTCCCTCTTCTATGAAATAGAGAAAATCCTGCCTTTTTCCTAAGGTTGTTGTGAGGGTTATATATAAAAACCATCTAAAATCATAGGTGATAGAAAACAAGTTCGGTGATTATTGATGAATGACGGGCAATAAGGGATAAGGCTCATGGATGAAGTTTCATTAACAGACAACAATAGGTGAAAAACATTCGCAATTTCCTTGAATACAGAACCAGTCTTAAAATATGGTTGTTAATCTCTTTTAGGAAAATCATTCACTTAAGGCAGAGACCAGAAACAGAGAAGAGAGTAAGATTTCTTTGATTTAGAGACTTCCCAAAGGGGCTTCCCTGGTGGCTCAGCTGGTAAAGAATCTGCCAGCAGTGCAGGAGATCTGGGTTCCATTCCTGAGTCAGGAAGATTCCCTGGAGAAAGGAATGGCTACCCACTCCAATACTCTTGCCTGGGAAGTTTCATAGAAAGAGAAGCCTGGCAGGCAACAGTCCATTGGGTCACAAAAATTTGGACATGACTGAGTGACTAACACTAAGAGGAATGCAAGCAATGAAGACAGACAGGAAGCCAGTTTTCTTAAGCAAGGGCATCATAAAGATAAACTTTAGGTGCAGAAAAGGACATCCTCAGAAATTATGAAAGTAATCACCAAGTATCATGATGGTGTGAGCCTGAATTTATTTTAGACCAGAGTCTAAGCAGTTAAGCCTGGCATCCAATGCCACATAAACTGCAGAATTTTTGCAAAAGGTTCTGTTTTCAAACTTTCTCTTAGTGTCAGCTTGAGTGGAAAACAATTTTTTTAAAAAGGGAAAAGAGAAATCTAGCAAGAAATTAAAAAGACAATGACTGCAATTACTGAAAATGCCTGAAATCTATAAAGCCACCATCAGATGACTTCCTAAAACTATAATCTCCAGGATGGCGGAAACTGTTTAGTTCCACTGCTAAAATCTTATTGCTGTGTGTATAACTGAGTCACTTTGCTATACAGCAAAAATTAACACAACATCGTAAATCAACTATACTTCAATAGTTTTTTAAAAATCAATACCTTTAAAAACATCTTAGTGCATTGTGTAGTTCCTAGCACAAAATAGGTGTTCAAAAATGATTTCTTGAATGAATAAAGCAATGGTATTTCTGATTGCCTCAGTATTTTCCCATACAATGATTAACAGGAAAACACTTTAACGAAGAAAGATATTTAAGGGGACAAAAAACAGAGAATCTGCTAAATGGTATTCTGCAGCCAGTCTAATAGTGAAGAGGACAGCCAGGGGTTATAAGGTATAGCAGAAATAAACAAGATAAGAGAAACACAAGATAAAGTGTGAAGGCTTTGTAAAGGGAAAAAGAAGAGAGTTTGGAGAGTTTGCCTGGGCCAAAGGTATTTAACTTGTGGAAGATCGGGATCCTTCCCCTAAATTGATTCGTTATTGAATTGTCAAATCTACCCGTTGTCCTATAATCAATAGCCTTGGTTTCTTACTGTCACAAATGAAAGCTGAATGTAAGCTGGGAAATCACTACAATTACTTGGAATTTTAAGTTTAAAAGTCTAAACAAAATCAGTATGTTGATTTATCCACATTTTCCACCAGGCTGCCCAGGACAATGTGTAAGTTAATTGACCTACTGGTCTTTTCCATTGTGCGCTTCTTCAGGACATAGTGCAGAATGCCTCATGTGGCCACAACAGGCGAAGAGATGTGGAGGGTTTGCATCAGTAACAGTTGTAGTTTAATAAACTATGACACTTTTGAACAATATGTGCCAGGGTCCAGCCCCAGCAGGTGCCGGGGGTCTTGAGGGATGAGTGGCATCGGAGGAAGAACTGAGCTGTGTCGATGTGTGGTGATGGAGCAGTCTCTCAGTTTATTGTTGTTGGTTTACAGTTTTATAGCCAAAAGACATCCCCATTACATCATTACATCACCTATCATTCTATACAATTTTTTGTTTTCTACCTTTCATAGCAACCTTATCATTGAGCTCAATCCCCAATCTATCATGAAACAGTCACCTTACAGAAGTCAGATCTTTATGTAATTAGATTTAACAATAGTATGTTTACCATTTGAATGTCTTCAGTATACTTCATGCAATCATGATAAGTACATCAACCTAAGTAGAAAGGTTACATTTCTCTTATCAGGTACAACTAGGTAGAAGCTAGAGGGAAGAGCTAAAGCTTGAGACTGTTCATTCTAGTAACCTACTCCGGTTCTTAAGAGGAAAGAGGACAAAGAGACAGTTTAGAAAGAGGAAAGAGGACTAAAAGACAGTCTAGCAGCACTGCTTTAGCAATAAAACCCTATTAACTTTATAGCCACTATAATGAATTCCTATGTCTACATTATCCTAAAGCAATCAATATCTCCAACTAAGCTGGCCACAGTTATGAGCATTCCTAAGTCCCAATCCAGCCTGATTTCTTCAAGGAAAGGAGCCTCCTCCGTGGAGTGGTCAGGGGAGTGGGAGGTGGAAAGGTGACCCAAGTACAAGCCTTTCTGGTGGTGGCCTTGCCATGACCCTCAGAGAACTCTTGGTAAACTCCCCAGTAAGGAGTAGTAATCTATTTAAATGTCCCTTTCATTCCTCCTTAGCCCCCAGGGAAGGCGATCCACCTTCTCAGATCCTCTGGTCAATAAAGTCTGGGGGGATTATCTCAGGACGAATTCTTTCCAACTGGGACTGACCTACTGAGATGAGCATGGACATTATATATATATAATTTCACATCCACAATTTCTTTTTTTCATCTTTCCTGTTGTCTCCTTGTTATTTTCTATAAGGATTGTTTCTGGCAGTTAAGTTCACAAGTTAGTCTTTAAATTAGGCACTATTTGGGTGAAATTTAAATTAAATTAAAATTTAATAGCTGGAGATGGACATTATACCTTTGGACATCAGGGCTTTGCAGTGGGGGAAAGGGAGATGCCTCTTCATTTGCAAGAAGGATGGAAAGCATAGAGCTTTGTTGTATAAAAAGTTAAATATGTGTAGGAGGATGGATATGGATATTAAGTAGCCAAAGAGTGGGATCTCAAGTTTAAATACACCCTTCTATAGCTTCTATACACTCTCTGTGACTCTGCAAAGCACATTTCTCCTTTGCCAGCTGTCTCCCTGTGAGATTTTGCTGACGGGGATCTAGATAGAGTCTATAAATCTGGAGGAGAGACAAGGGACGTGGTCCTTCCTTTTTACTTGCTAATCCTGTCGGCAGTGACCCTAACAACTGGCAGTAGCAGTTTCTTTCAGCATTTCCAAAACCATTTTTTTTATTCACCCATGATGACTATATTATGTTACCTGCCTTAGAGAGTCGTGTGTGTGTGTGTGTGTGTGTGTGTGTGTGTGTGTGTGTGTGTGTGCTCAGTCACTCAGTCATGTCCAACTCTTTACAAACCCATGGACTGTAGCCTGCCAGGCTCCTATGTCCAGGCAAGGATACTTGGGATCTTCCCAACCCAGAGATCGAACCTGTGTCTCCTATGTGTCCTGCTTTGGCAAACAGGTTCTTTACCACTGAGCCACCTCAGAAGCCCTTAATGGAGAATATTTTAGCACCTCAGGACTTTAATTTTTTTTTATTTTTGTTCTTTCCTTGTTCTTAACTTATCAAGTAATAGAACCTTAATCAAATGAGGTCTAGACTGTTTCTTATACTATAAATGATGCAGTTATAATATCTTTTTGTATAACCTACAAGAGTGTTGTAAGCATTAACTAGAAAATATCTGTGAACTTTCTTAAATATGGAAAAAGAATTCTGAGCTAAGATGCAATATGGGTAAAAGAAATCATTTTTCATTTTAAATCTTAGGGAAAATAGACAGGCACCAATCCAGATAAATGACTAATAAACTGAAAATCAGTCAAATAATAATACAGCAGCAACAGCAGGGAATTTTTCTTCCCAAATAATTTTGTAAGGCAAAAAAACAAAAAACAAACAAAAAAATTAAACCTCATGTAAATTGAATAGCCAAGGAGGATTCCAGTGTAAGATGCTGAACACCAAATGCTTGGGGAAGGCTGCTCTTCAGGCTTTCCCTTCATCTTTCTTCTTTGGTGGGAGAGGGAGCCAGTGGGTGTGGGGTGAGTTTTGTTTATGCAGTAAAGCAATGTAACTGAGGCAAAATCCTGAGTACCCAAGTTTTCATGGAATCTCTGTTCAAATTCAATTTCAACATTCCCTCAAGAATTGTATCTGGGTGATGGACTGAGCAAAAGCACAAATTAAATACTATGTTAGGAGGCAGAATCCAAGCAAACCAAAAAGAAATGTGAAGTCTCTTGACATCCATAAACAGCAATTAGAAGGCAGCACTGTGGGGCCAAGGTCGGAATCCCAAGGCAAAATGGCTCTAAGAAGGAAATTTACAGTCTGTTTTGACTTACTAAATGGTCAAAAAACATGAAGGAATCCACTGTTCAGTCTTGGTAATTTCAGTAAGAATCTTCTTTTGAAATATTTTTCAAATGACCCATTTAAATATTCTAGCACATTTGTGTATATAAGTAAAAATGGAAAAGTGATAATATAAAACCAGACCTACTTATATTCAGGCTACTATTGGCAGTAGCTTTTGCATTATGACAGGTTGGGGGGTTTGAGTTGTTGCTTCTTGATCACTAGATAATCATATATATATACTAGGTAGAAAAGACAGTTGTCATTACATTTCACTTGGTCCCACCTGAGAAGTCAACTCCCTACCCCATCTATGTAATGTTCACATTGCTGAAACTAGCATGAGCTTGTCTTCCTTTTTCTGTCACCCTCCTTGAGGTATTCATGTTCTGGACATCATTGAAAAATTCTATTTTGATGTCTTCTTCCATTTTGTTTCTCTTAGTTATATTGGTTATTTCAATTTCTGGCCCTTCCAAATGATTTAATTTCTTATTTTATACAACATTTCCTGTTAATATCCTTTCCAAATATGCCTGGCATATGGTAAATTTTGACTCTGTATTCTGGAGGAACACCAAAGTTTTGGACTGTGTCATCTCCAGAAGGACATACAAGTTGTTGACCTTGCCATTTGGTGGAAGGCAATGTTCTGATTTTCTTAATTTCCTTGAATATGTGCCACGGAAGCCTATCATGACTGCCTTGAACTATAATATTTCATAATGTTTAATTAAAAAAAAGAAATTTGGTAAAGTTTAAAAATATGCCTTCAGTGGTTCAAGGGCATTTCCATTCTATACATCTTAGAATACTGTTTATTATAACATAGTCTCATCTGCCTTATTACTAAACTAAAAGAACCTGGAGAACATCTTTAACCTTGCTATTCAAAGCCTCATGTATAATAGATATTCAATAAAGGCTTAAAAAGAACTGAACTTTATGGTCAAGCTGCACATAATCTGTGCAGCCTGGCTGTCTTGGCTAAAATTCATATTTTCTTGAATTTATAGTTTTTGGAGTCTGAAAGGAAAGGCAATTTTTTATTCCTAGGACAGCTAGAGACAAACATGTTAATTTGTTTTCAGTATACATTTTGACTCATTCAATGTGAAGCTACCAAATCAACAGTTGGGATGGAGACGGAATGAGGGAGTGATCCAGGTTGGTTTTAATTTGAAAGAGTTTATGTCCATGTTGTATAAGACGTAATGCATCTCTCAAGGAAGGCTGAGGATTAAGCTTGCTTTTTTCCAGAATAAAACCTCTGAGTGCAAATGTGCTTAATACAGAATTTATAGTCAGCAGGCAAGAAGGGAAAGTGCTTGGTTAGGAAAGGTAATTACTTGAAGTAGGTAATGATTTGAATGAGGGAAAACTCTACTTGAGAGTTATGTGTAATTTATGTATCATATGCAACCTATGCTAAAATGTCATTTGTGTCTCTTTAATACATTCCTCCCCTCTAGGCCACTCTGTTCTTGCTACTAGTCTTAATAAATGATAAAAGCAGACTCTCTAATGAATTAGAGATACTTTACATAATAATATTTAATAATGAGCTGAAAACAGATTCCAAAATGTTTACCTTTTGAGTTAACATCCATTTAATCACCCAGTTCTTATAGTTTCCAGTGTTTACCAAATTCTACTTCTTTTATGGCAAAAGAGCCAACCTCTGTTAGAAATTTCTTTTATAACATCCTACAACTTTTGACATTTATTAACAGAATAGAAGCTCTTGCCAGTATATTTAATTTCAAGTTTAAATGTTAGTGCTAACTTAGAGATATTCAACCTATGTTACAGGTCTTTTGGTTTCCAAGACATAACTAGCCAACTGAATAACATAAGTCCAATCATTCACCAAATTTTAAACTGAAAAATGGCATTTTCTCTACTTTGATTAGAAGTTCTCTCCAAGTGTACACGGAAGGGTAGGAATGGATGACCAAAGTCCCACACGGGGATGCCTTACCATTTGTCACATAGGACAGAGTCTCAAGGAGAAAATCAGGGTGGCTATCAACAAGACCCTTCTCCTGTCAAGGCTCAGGAAACTCACATCTCCTGAAACACAGGCAGAGAAATGAGAGGAGTCGTCATTATATGGTCCATCTGTAATTTTTTCACATTTCCCTGAGTGTTTGGATCCTATAGTTCTGGTTTTCTAGATATTCTTTCATCCATAAAGATAATAAAAATGAAATTTTATAGAATAGCTCCAACTATAACTAGAAGTAAAATGCCCAGCAAATTCTACTTTCTGAAAAATACATTGGTTAGAGGTCATACCTTGAAGATTTTTTACACTAGAATATTTTTACATAGGAAGCTACAAATAAAATCCAAATAGAGTTCATTTCTAGCAATGAATTTTCTGAGAAAAGTCAATTAATAGTATCTCAGATGCATGCACTGAGCTACTGTACTAAACACTGTATCTGTCACAATAGTTACTGGGTGACTGAGATTGAATTAATTACATACTTTATCACACTAAGATGATTCTAGATATAATTGCATCACATCTTGTCAGATCTGACTTTCTTTTCTCTAAAAACAACATATGCCACTCTTATGACAAAATAATCGTATGGATAGAAGAATGCTAGTTATGGATAGAAGAATGCTATTTCTTCAAGTCATTAAGTTTCTAAAAATGCATGTTTTCTATAGATAAAATGATAAAATTAGTGCCCTTTAACTTTTTTTTTTCACATGTTACAAAGAATGCTACAAATAACACTGTACAAATGGCAACTGTATGAACTTTGGCTCTTTTTCCCCCTTTTCTTTCTGTTTTTCCCAAATAAATATTCAGTGAATAAATATTTATTCCCAAATAAATATTCAGGCTTCAGGATGAAAATATTTTTAATATTCTCTCCAGGGTCATAATGAGGAACTTTGTCGAAATAATATTTCCCACTTCTTGTGGGTCTAGAATGCAGAAGATGAGATTCTAGACTAAGCAAGCAAGACTCATAAAATAAAGATGGTGTTTATAACACAACACTCTATAGAAGTTGTTGAAATTGATGTTTAAAAACTAATAATAGATGAGATTAGAAAAGAACAGTAACTAAAGGATACCAGGAAGTATAAGCAATCACAGACTTATTTTTAAATATTGGTTTCTAGCTTTTGAAATAGTTTTTAAAAAGCAAAACAGACAAATAATATCACCCTTCTATTCATCATCCTTACATGAGTAGGAAACGAATATACAGTTTGCAGTCTTTGCTTTTTATATATGTAGAAGTTTATTCTACTTATAAATAGAAGGGAATAACAATTCTCTGTGTCAGAAAATTACCATTTTAGGTGTTTTGTAACATTACTGTAGTTAATCCTCATAAAACCCAGAGAGATGGAGTTTGTCATAACCATTTTACACAGAAGACAATGAATTCTCAGAAAAGTTAACTTCCATAAATCATAGAACTACTATCTAGTGAAGCAAGAATTTCACCCCAAGCCCAGCAGGTTCCAAATTTCATGTTCCTTAAAATCCTGATAGGTTTCATTTTATGTTTCTTTAACATTGACAGAACAGTAACGGTTTCAAAAATTCTGTAATTAATTTCTTAGGTGATTCACTAAAGCTTTCAACCCATGGGGTGGGTTGAATATACCTCATCACTGGGTGTACTCAAGCAATGAGTGTTCATCTGATGAAGATTTCAGTTTTGATTGGGAGTGATCGGACTGTATGGATTTTAAGGTCCCTTTAAACCAGGAGACCCTGTACTTAACAACAATCCTATGCACATAAGAAATAAAGCAGAAATTCTCTGTGATGACAAATTTTCCTATACCATGATCCCTGGCACGTGACTGAGGATAGTTTTCTCATGTAGACCTTCCGTGGGTAGACATTACTCAATTTGAGTCAGATTGGGGAAACAGAAGCTTCAATCTTGAACCGAAAAAAGGTAGTCAATCAGAGATACATGACACTGGCTTACACAGATGTTCTGCTTTCCTCTGACTCACCCTTTGAGCCCCAGAAAAGGATACATTTTATTTTTGATGTAGTAATTGGGGTACAGTCACACCATCACTCATCTCTTCCTATTATGTCTTTTCTCCCTTGTTTTATACCCCTGAGTGCAACCAACATTTGTAATTTTCCAGAAGGAATCTTGAAAATAAGAGGAGGCAATGAAACAAGATCAAATTTGAAGGAAGGTTTTAAGTTTACATTTCTAAAGAAAAAGAATATTCATAAATGTATTGGGGGAAGATTGTAAATATTTTTGCAAAATTTTAAAAAAAAATAATGTTTTGCTAGCTAGGGATGGTATTCTAGTTGCCCAGATAGAATTGAGCATGTAAAAATGGAAGGAGTCTCATCAACTTTCTTTCTTTCTGACAAAGCTTTGTTTGGTGTTATGGAACTTGTACAGCCCATGGGAGTAATTCTCACAGAAGACTGTTTGATTATTAAGTTTCTATTTTTTTTCACAGCCTTTATTATCTCTGAGGGAAGTAGAGCTTGTTTCTGGACCCTAATCTTAGCCAGTGAGTGAGAAAGATGAGATATCTTTAAGTTAGAGAATAAACAGAACAGCTGCTCATATATCAGCATCTGTGACTTAGAAAAATGATATTCTAGAAAGTATAGGCAGTCCTAGGGAGCCAAATGAACAGGTATCCATTAGAAATCCATATTATAAAAATCCTTCAAAACATCATACTCTTTTCTGTTACTACTCCAGAAAAAAAAAAATCTGTGACATCATATAAAAGATCAGCCAGTGCCTAGAGTACTCAGACATTAATACATTAACAGTGGACACTCTAGGTTTTCAAAAAATAAAACATAAGTTACCAGCTGTAACATAAGGAGGTAACCTGGGCAAAATGGAAGGTCAGGTTAATCTAATCTAATCTGTTAGTCAATTAAGCTCACCTATTCCATAGACTTGGATTATTGTGATGTTGAATGGTTTGCCTTGGAAACAAATCAAGATCATTCTGTTGCTTTTGACATTACACCCAAGTACTGCATTTTGGGCTCTTTCATTGACTATGATGGCTATTCTATTTCTTCTAAGGGATTCTTGCCCACAATAATAGATATAATGGTCATTTGAATTCAGTTAACCCATTCCCATACATTTTAGCTCACCGATTTCCTAAAATGTCGATGTTCACTCTTGCCATCTCCTGTTTGACCATGTCAGATTTACCTTGATTTATGGACCTAACATTCCAGGTTCCTACACAGCATTGTTCTTTACTGCATGAGACTTTACTTTCACCACCAGACAAATCTACAACTATCATTTCCACTTTGCCCCAGCCTCTTTATTCTTTCTGGAGCTATTTCTCTGCTCTTCCTCAGTAGCATATTGGACACCTACTGACCTGGGGGGCTCATCATCCGATATCATATCCTTTTGCCTTTTCCTACTGTTCATGGGGTTCTTAGGGCAAGAATCCTGAAGCGGTGTGCCATTCCCTTCTCCAGTGGGCCACATTTTGTCAGACCTCTCGACCATGACAGGACCATCTTGGGCGGCCCCACACATCATGGCTCATAGTTTCATTGACTTATGCAAGGCTGTGATCCGTGTGACCATTTTGGTTAGCTTTCTGTGACTGTGGTCTTCATTCTGGAGGCTGTGGGAGTATAGTTCTTGCTTCTTCTGTCTGCCCTCTGATGGATGAGGATAAGAGGCGTCTGCAAGCTTCCTGATGAGAAGGGCTGGCTGTGGAGAAAACTGGGTCTTGCTCTGGTGAGCAGGGCCATGCTCAGTAAATCTTTAATCCAATTTTCTCATGGGTGGGGCTGTACTCCCTCCTTATTAGTTGTTTGACCTGACTGAGGTGGCCTGGTACAAAAGGACTTAAGCTCTCAGGACTGCTGCTGCCAGTACCCTTGTCCCCTGTTCCCATGGAAGGTCACTACCAACCCACTCCTCTGCAGAGACCCACAAATACTCACAGGTAGGTCTGGCTCAGTCTCTCATGGGGTCACTACCCTTTTCCCCTGGGTCCTGGTGCACACAAGGCTTTGTTTGTGCCCTCCAAGAATCTCTGTTTCTGCCAGTCTTGTGGAAGCTCTGTAATCAAATCCCACTGTCCTTCAAAGTCAGATTGCCTGGGGATTTCCAGTTCCTTTGTCAGATCCCCAGGTTGGGAAGTCTGACATGGAGACTAGAACATTCACAACAGTACAAGAACTTCTTTGGTAACACACTTGCACTCATTTCACATGGTAGCAAGGTAATTCTCAAAAGCCTTCAAGCTCGGCTTCAACAGGATGTGAACCAAGAACTTCCAGATGTTCAAGCTGGATTTAGAAAAGGCAGAGTAACCAGAGATCAACTGCCAATATCCAATGGACCATAGAAAAAGCAAGGGAATTCTAGAAAAACATTTATTTCTGCTTCACTGACTATGCTACAGCTTTCAACTGTGTGGATCACAACAAACTATGGAAAATTCTTCAAGAGATGGGAATAACAGACCATCTTACCTGTCTCCCAAGAAACCTGTATTCAGGTCAAGAAGCAACAATTAGAACTGGACATAGAACAATGGACACAGAACAATGGGCTGGTTCAAAATTAGGAAGGGAATGTGTCAAGGCTGTATACTGTCACCCTGCTTATTTAACTTATATGCAGAGTACATCATGTGAAATGTTGGGCTGGATGAAGCACAAGCTAGAATCAAGATTGCTGGGATTCAGGATGGGGGGACACATGTGCACCAGTGGCTGATTCATGTCAGTGTATGGCAAAAAAAAATCACACTGTTGTAAAGTAATTATCCTCCAATTAAAATAAATTAATTAGAAAATAAAGATTGCCAGAAGAAATATCAACAACCTCAGATATGCAGATAATTCCACTCTAATGGCAGAAAGTGAAGAAGAACTAAAGAGTCTCTTGATGAGGATGAAAGAGGAGAGTGAAAAAGCTGGCTTAAACTCAACATTCAAAAAACTAAGATCATGACATTGGGTCCCATCACTTCATGGCAAATAGATGGGAAAAAAGTGGAAAATGTGCCTGATTTTATTTTCATGGGTTCCAAAATCACTGATGATTGTGACTGCAGCCATGAAATTTAAAGATGCTGGCTCCTAGGAAATTATGACCAACCTAGACAGCATATTAAAAAGCAGAGACATCACTTTGCTGACAAAGATCCATATAGTCAAAGCTTTGGTTTTCCAGTCATGTACAAATGTAAGAGTTGGACCATAAAGAAGGTTGAGCACCTAAGAATTGATGCTTTCAAATTTCATTGCTGGAGAAGACTGCTGAGTTCCTTGGACAGCGAGGAGATCAGACCAGTCAATCCTATAGGAAATCAACCTTGAATATTCATTGGAAGCACTGATGATAAAGCTGAGGCTCCAATACTATGGCCACCTAATGTGTAGGGCTGACTCATTGGAAAAGCCCTTGATGCTGGAAAGATTGAAGGCAGGAGGAGAAGGGGTGACAGAGGATGAGATGGTTGGATGGCATCACTGACTCAGTGGACAAGAGTTTGAGCAATCTCGAGGAGATAGTGAAAGACAGGGAAGCCTGGCATGCTGCAGTCTATGGGATTGCAAAAAGTTGGACACAACTTAGTGACTGAACAGCAACACCTCTTCCAAGTAACTGTGTGCCCTGTTGGGTAAGAGTTCTTTTATCTTTAATGGTGGAAGAAGCCTAGGGATGAACACTACTGCTTTCCCTGGCTCTATTGGACAGTAACAAAGGCAACTGTCTCTAATAAGGAACCATTTAGACACCATCATAGGTTCAGAATCAACTCATGTATGAAAGTTGAAAAAGCAGAATGGATGAAACAAGCCCATGTTTGGAAAATGGTAAAATCTGCTAATTTAAAAGACCTCTTCATGCACAACTGATGCCAACTGTTTCTCATGTCATTTATTGGTTTATTCTAGTGTCAAATATTAATAATTTGATACTTGCAAACATTTACCCAAGTGTTTATCTCTGGGGAAAAATAATTAAGCTTTCAAACTTAAAAAAGTGCTTTCATCCCTCTGTGGACAAGGGAGTGTGAAGTATCAGGAAGACCTCAAAGACACAGAGTCAAATCTTGACTGTCACTTACTAATGTGTGACCTAGGGCAAATTAACTTCCATGAACCTCATTTTTTTAAACAAGAATAATATCTGTAGTACCATTCAGAGAACGAAATGAAAGAACATTTGTAGGCAACATGGCTTAGAAGAGGGACTCGGTAGCAGCTACTGTAGTATGGATCAGATTATGATTTGAAAGCTTCCTTTCTGCTCCAAAATAATATAAACTTTGAAAAGTTACACAAGTAGTACAAAATTTCTCAAAGCGTATGTGATCCAAAAAAAAAAAAGGTTTTCACTGCCAAATAAGTTTGAGAAATGCTACATGCTCTATCCTTTTTCCTTTGTAAATCAAAATTCATTTTTGACATGGAATTTGCTGAGAAACTCTAAAATTAAAAAAAAAAAGTTTAGCTTTACAGGATCAAGGGTCTTATTGAACTTAGTTGATTACAGAAATCTCTCTTCTCAGATTATTAACATCCTTTAATAGAACTTTCTAGAATCAGACATGGAAAACTGACTGGCTCAAAATCAGGAAAGGAGTAACACAAGGCTGTATATTTTCACCCTGCTTATTTAGCTTACATACAGAGTATATCATGCTAAATGCCAGGCTGGATGAATCACAAACTGGACTCAAGACTGCTGGGAGAAACATCAACAACCTCAGATATGCAGACGACACCACTCTAATGGCAGAAAGCAAAGAGGAACTAAAGAGCCTCTTGGTGAAAGTAAAAGAGGAGAGTGAAAAAGCTGGCTTAAAACTCAATATTCAAAAAACTAAGACCATGGCATCTAGTCCCATTACTTCATGGCAGATAGACGGGGAAATAATGGAAACAGTGATAGACTTTATTTTCTAGGGCTTCAAAATCTCTGCAGAGGATGACTGAATCCATGAAATTAAAAGATGCTGGCTCCTTGGAAGGAAAGCTATGACAAACCTACACAGCTAATTAAAAAGCAGAGACATCACTTTGTTGACTAAGGTCCATAATATAGTCAAAGCTATGGTTTTCCAGTAGTCACATACAGATGTGAGAGTTGGATTATAAAGAAGGCAGAGCACCGAAGAATTGATGCTTTTTAATTGTGGTGCTGGAGAGGACCACTGAGAGTCCCTTGGTCAGCAAGGAGATCAAACCAGTCAACCCTAAAGGAAATCAACCCTGGATATTCATTGGAAAGACTAATGCTGAAGCTGAAGCTCTAACACTTTGGTCACCTGATATGAAGAGCTGACTCATTGGAAAAGACCCTGATGCTTGGAAAGATTGAAGGCAAAAGGAGAAGTGGGTGGCAGAGGATGAAATGGTTAGATAGTATCACTGATTCAATGGACATGAATTTGAGTAAACTTGGGGCGATAGTGGAGGACAGAGGAGCCTGGGGAGTTGCAGTCCATGGTGTTGCAAATTGTCAGACAGGACCTAGCGATTAAACAACAAGAATTTTCTTAGTTTCCACTCAGAGAAATGCTAAGTTCACCATTTTCTTCAACTGCCAGAATATAAATACACTTTTGAAATGAAAACACACAAAATGATCTATTGATACCTGGATATCAAAATGAAAGCTTGTTTGATTTTAAATAGCAGCTAGACAAGGCAGAATAAATGAGGAAAACAATGAAATTAAAGACTATGGCATTGAAACATGTAAAATATCATATGTGAAATGAATCACCAACCCAGGTTTGATGCATGATACAGGGTGATCAGGGCTGGTGCATGTCATGACCCAGAGGGATGGAATCGGAAGGGAGGTGGGAGGGGGGTTCTGGAAGGGGAACACATGTATACTCATGGCAGATTCATATCAATGTATGGCAAAACCAACACAATAATGTAAAGAAAGAAGTCTTTCCTGAATTTGTTACAATATATAAAAAATAAATAATAAAAAATAAAATAAAAGACTACTAACTAGGGCCAAGTTTTATTGGTGTTCTAATCATTTTTGGTTAGAAGTACTTAACTAAAATGCCTTTGAAATTAAGGATATCCAGGAGCTTGGTGAAATTTCTGGTGCAGTTGTTATTTGCCTTGAAGGAGGGAGACACAGTATGTCAGCATAGTCCTATGGTTCCAGTTTTATCTTTGCAAAGCCAAGATTAAGTATGGTGCAACATTTGGGAAAACTATGAAGCAATTACAGATATGCTTCACAATATTTGCATTCATATATTTTGGGAAGAATGTCAACTTTGTTTTTCTTTCCAATTCCCATAAATAGTACTGGAGTTTTCTTAACACTTTTATTTATTTATATATTTACTTCCTTTTTTAAGCTAGAAATTCCCCTTGGTTTACCATTATCCTATATGGCTATCATGTGTAGTTCTAGGAGACAGAAAAGAGACTGTAGGGCTAAAGGACTGGGTTTTTTAACTATTCTGAAAGAAAACAAAAAGCAGAAGGCATGGAAGTTGTTACTTATGTATTATTCTTATGAGTATCCCCTTTTTCATTTTTAAACAGCCAACTATTTTATATTAAAGCATTGATTTTAATAAGCTGGATATTAATCACCCATAAGTTCCTAGTACTATTGTTGACTATAATTTATTGATGTTCTAGTTGTACTTGTTTTCAGACTTCTGTCTCCATACACATATGAAAAAGAACACTCCACAGTTATTGCAGTCAAATATAGTTGACTCTCAGAGCAGTTTCTGAAATTAAACAAAGATAGACATTTAAGTCATCTGATATTTACTGTCCAAATCTGGCCTTTCAGCTATCACAGGTCTTGGAATGTGCATATTTTCAGGTAAAATTTTTTGCTCATTCTATTGAATCTTGTTAACATTTATAGTAAAGGACAAACAATTCCTCCATCCTGATAAAATATATTGTAGCTTCCTGAATCCTTTGCATCTAGAGTAAATGCCAACCTGCTTTGGTGTACATTACCACTTTCAAATTGCATTATACAATATAATGTAAATGTGAGTTCTTAATTAGCAGGATCTATTTTATTCAAATGTACAATAGTAGAGGGATTTTTCAATGTACTTCAGCTGTTACCTATGGAGGAAACAAATTTCACCTTACTCAGAAGAACTGTACAAGTGTATATATTGTTCTGGATGGATCTTTTATTGTTTTCTTAAGCCAGGCTATTTCATAATAGATTTTACTATTGAATATAGTACATTTTACCTTTGTTGCCCACTCAATTTCTGCTTCCAGGTTGTTTTTAAAAGAGAAGAAGATGAAAAGTTTAAGGGCAATGGAGAGTGGGGGTGGAGAAAGGGTTCCTTATGAAGGTACAATATTTATCAAGGTCATAAAGAAATATGCTTTTATATCCATATCTGTTTAAATATTCACTTAAACAGTGTATGTGCATCTGTGTATACAGGCCATGTCCAGCAAACATTTGCATGAGTATATCACGAAGGCAGTCTCCAAGAAATGACAAATATGAAAAAAAAATTGAAACATATATGAATAGATCCTACTGATAAAATAGAAGGTAGGAGAGTATCCACAAATAATGTAATAAATTCTTTGCTCATTGGGTTTTTTGGTCTAGATTTGAGGCCTTTAAACATCAACCAATTATGGTAAATGTTTAACTGTAGGAGTTCAGGCAGACGGCCAAATTCTGGTTTCAAAGCTATTATTGCTAGTTTTAAAGAGTTTCTCATTTTTAAGCAAAAGCTTTTCTGGGTACTGGTTATATTGTATTGTGGGTGGAGCTACTGCAATGTGAATAAGTAGACTAGGCAGAACCTGGGTCCTGAAGACATCAGCCCTGCAGTATTACCTGAAAGGTCCTGGGGAGATAGTTCCCATTTATAACTTAGCTCTATTTACCTAAAGCCAGTTTATTTCCACCGACACAAAGTAAAGAGAGAGAGAGAGAGAGAGTTGTTTTTCTTAGCCGAGGAGCACCTACAAAAACTGCAAGGTTGGGGGAAGGGGAGAAAAACTACCATTTTAGCCTTTACTGATTAGGAAAGCCAGGTATTTGAAATAGCGTTTCTCCCCTTACCCCCGCCCCCGGCCCCGCCCCCGCCCCCACAGGTTCCAGTGCTTGCTTCCTAAGCTTATTAACTGAATTACGAATCTGCACGAAACTGCTTTACACGTTCCCCGGCCTCAAGACAGCCTACCCTCCTGTGGCAGCACCAACAAATGGGGCCTGGCCCATCCACATGCTGGGTTTGCAACCTCCAGATAGCTGAGATTCAATCCTAAAGCCTCTCTGGTATAGACATGACAATGACTGAAGTGACTTTTCTTAGTCCATTTCATCTCCTTTCCAGTCTCCCCGAGGTATCCCAGAGGTCTCTTTCATTTCTCTCTTGCCAGACCCTTCCGCGCAGCCCCCAAACTCCAAACCTTGTCCCCTTTCCCTAAAGTCTCCCATTCACCGCCACCCTCCCTGAACCAAAGTCCCCTCCCGGTCACCACCAAAGCCCGGAGAAGTGGATTGCACACAATGCCTCCCTTATAGGGCTTGAGCTTGAAACTGGGCATGCTCAGTAGCCAAAGCAGTTTTTTTTTTCTTCTTCTTCTTTTGGTCGCAAGTGCGGCATCTCTCTCAGTCCCATACCTCTTTCCTCTATCCCTAGCCCCTCTCCCCACCCCCAGCCCCTTAACCCCGCGTAACCCATTCCACACCGAAGGTTCGCAGGGTTCTAAGGTACGGAGAATTAACTCGTCTCCTAAACCCACCAAATAGTCTCACTTTGGGCTAAGCTTCACACTTTTGCCTTAAAGCCCCCAGCCCCTTACGCGCAGACAGGTAGGAGGAGTGACAACACTACTGGCTCCCAGGAAACTGGTCCAGAGAAGGCTCCATCCAGGATCGCCCGCGACCGAAGAAGTATTCCCGGAGCCCTCAGTTCTGCAGGGTGACAATTAGCCAAAGGTACCGTACCCGGTTTACAAAGCCCAAGTGCGATTGTTGCCTTTGAATGTCATTGTTGTTGACTCACCCCCCCCCACCTCGATCCTGCAATGATTCAATTCCGCGTAGACTCGACGCCCCTATCTACCTCCCTTGACCCCCTGCCTTCCCCCAGGCTCTCCGCTGTTTCTTGGGCTTTGCCAGGGTTGTTGATGGCTCGCTCAAAGAAACGCCCCGGGTGTGTGTGTGCGTGTGTGCCTTGGTTTTTAGGGGACTGGGGGAGGAGAAAGGACTGGAGTGTGCGTGTATGTGGTGGGGGGATGGAGGCTATCGCGCCCGCGTTAGGCGACTGGGGTCTCTACGCGTGAGGAAAGGGGTCGCTCCTCCCTAGGGGGTGTTTTAGGAAAAAAGAGGGGACATGCTGGGAGGAAAGTGCGCTGTCTTTCCCGGCGTGGGGGTAGAAGAGGAATCAAGGGGGGGTGTCTGGATGGGGGTTTGCGGGAGGCCTCGGGAATGAGGGGGGGTCGAAGTGCTTCAGTGTCGGAAGGAAGAGCTGCGTGAATGCCCGGGTGTTGGGGGAGAGTGCGGGGGGCGGGGGCGAGGATTCAGGGCTTGTATGTAAAGGTGCAGCCGGTGTGCTAGGGGCTGGGTGCGCGCGCGGTGTCTGGCTGGGTGCGCGCGTGCGCGCCGCTGCCCGCCTGCGAGGGTTGCTCGCTGGGTTTGACGGGCGAGCGGGCGCCGAGCTCGAGCACGGATCACGTAGAGACCATCGCAGAAACTGCAGCGCAGATCGCGGCGCGGCGAGTCCGGTGAGAGCTGCCAGGGTCCAGAGGTGGGTGAATTTCCAGCTTGGGGCTGCACAGACACGCGCTGCCTCTTTCCCCAGCTCGGCTCGGCAGTGCACGCGCGCGTGTGAGTGTGTGTCTATGTGTGTATGCGCGCGCGCGTGCACGTGGAGGGGGGCAGGTAGCTTCTTATTTTTAGTTTGGGTCGTGTTGGTTTGGAATGAGCTGAGTAGCCAAAGCGGCTGTAGTGGCTACCCGCGTGCTCCCCGCTTGCCTGGCCACCGCTCGGTCGCGAGTCCCCAAAGACCGAAAGAGTCCGGTGTCCTTAGCTTCGTTGCCTACCCCCGCCACCCGCCCCCGGCGGCCGGGGCGACAGGGAAAGTGTCCTGGTTTACGGAGATGTGGGCTGTCGGAGCCGCTGCGCCGGACTGGGCTTTGTTTTTTTGTGCCCCCCTAGCAGGCACTCCAGGAGAACCTGGATCTGGGGCTCCGGGCAGTGGCCCGCGAGCTGATTGGAAATTGCTGGCATCCTGCAAGACAGGGAATACGAGAGAAGCCGGTGGGTAACTCCAAAAACCCTGCAAAGCCGGGCAAGCGCTAGCAGCGCGACTTTGCAAGATGCCCAAATGTTGAGCTGATTTCTGGCTTGGTGACAGCAGCATTCTGTGGCTGGCCGGCGTGGGGGGTGGGGTAGGGGTGGGCGCGCCAGGGGGAGCCTGGGCTGCCGCTGTTGCCCAAGAAGCCACGGGGTCACTCTGCCTATGGCTAGCGGGCCAGTGACGCCCCGGTAGCTATCACCCTCGTGGCCCAAGCCGGCCACCTCTTCCCCGTCAACCATCGCACGCCCGGCTCTATTAGAGGCTGACGGAAACTCCGGCAGCTGCCCCCGGTGGGACAGGAGCGCGAGGAGAGATGTGTGCGCAGCGGGGCTGAAGGCCCCCTCGACATCCCGAGCGGCCCTCGCCTCCGCTGCCCGGCCCACGAGGCCAGCGCTCAGGCCCGGGACCCGGGAGGGGGCTGCGTGCCGGCCCTGGGCACTGAGATGCGGCAAAACATTGCGGTACGCGCCATCGCCTGCAGCCCCTCCAGCGGCTTTGCTGACTGCCCGAGGTAGCGCACCGGGGGCGGTGTGGAGCGCGTCTCTCGGCGGAGCCCACGCCCCCCCGCCACGCGCGCGCCCCCCAGGCTGGCAGGCGGAGGTTTCACAGGCCAGTTCCCGGGGAGCCACCTCGGCCCACCCTCCCCGGTCGTCGGCCCCCTGCAGGCCCGGTCCCTCTGCGAGGAAGTGGAGCGCCAGGCGCGGCGCTCTGGTGGATGCCGGATTTGTGGTAAGGCTAGGTTTGTGCAGTCCTGGCCAGCCGTGGGAGCCTGGTGTCTTGCGGGGCAGGGAGAGTGAGAGACAGAGAGGTGGATGAGGATACGGGCCGCCCTTGTCACCCCCGAGAGATGGCTTTTGGTGCTCAGCTCACACTTTGTGGGTTTGCGTTTTCCTTTTTGCCTTCCCCCCTGCCCCCACTGTAAAATGTACAGGTTATGGTGGTACCATGTGAATATGAGGTTTCTTTCGCTTACATTCATTGCCCCTTCCGCCCCCTTTTTTTGGAGGGGGGAGCTGCTTTCTCCTAGCTCTTTTTCTTAATCTCTCCACTTCTCCATGGTCGCTTGCCCTTTCGGTCCCTCTTCCCTTCTCTCCTTGGCGGCTCTACTCCCCTTCTCCCTTGCTTGATACTCCAGCCGCCTGCGGCTTCTGCTTCACGCGAGCTGCGTTTGGGAACTTCTAGCTTGTCCTTGCGCTTCCTTCCCCCACCCCCAGTGCTACTTAGAGTAGAATTTACGAGGAGGACAGCACCTTATACAATTTCAGGTCTGTTGATGCTCCTCGTTCTTATGTTTTGTACTGAATTCAGGTGTTCAGGTTTTGGTTTGGGTTGGTTGGTTATTTTAGCATTTCTTTGGGGTTGGGGGCGGTGCGGTGTAGGGAGGGTAGTAACAAGAAATGACTCTAAGGAAGCAGAGTAGCTGTTGCAAACCAGATCTGTAGGAAGGACAATAAAGCATGTGAGATTTTGATTTTACAATGAAAGTTAGTTTGGATGATGTCATACTTTGAAATTATGACTTCTTTTTGCACTGCCAACTAAGCTATCACTGTGAACTGAGGAAATGCTCATCTATATAGCAGCCAAGGAGCATCTCGGCAGTGCTGGCTGTATTCTGAAACAAACTACTCAAAATGCGAATCTTCGTGGGTCACAGCTAAGGAATTGTCTACCTTGAGGCACGTTCGATTTTGCCACTAGCTGATTCCTCGCGGGCAAAATAAACAAAGGAGTTTTTGTGTGTCACTTCTCTCTTTGTATCATTCTCCTCCTTGTGTGTTCCTGAGTAATTGATTTATTTAATTAATATTTGATGGTAACCACATTGAAATTCCGGCCAGCTTCCCATTTGAGATGGAGGAGGCTCACATGAGTAAAACTGCATCAGTAAAATGCACAGTGCTTGCTGTTCCTTTTAATCTTTTCCATGAAGTATCGCATATATTTGCACATGCATACAGTGTGGATGGAATTGGCAGCCACGGGTTAATTTGCTAAGCATGAAACTCCACTAAGTGACTCTTGGTTTGTAGACAGGGACAGGGGATGGTAATATTTGTAGTGAGGTATTTGGGAACTGATGACTTTGAGGGCAGACACTGGCTGTGATAAATGCATCTGGCACTGCAGATAGAGCCTTCCAGGGATTGTAGCCTGTGAACCCCCTCTTCCTCAGCAGTGGCAGTCTGTGGTCCAAATGAAGGAGATCGGCATCTGAGCCAAGTGTCAGTCGGCGATGGATTCAGATGGCACACAGAGAAATGAGAGAGGGTCAGGGAGGCAGGAAAGCCAGTTCTGGGGGAGTAGGGAGGCTGTCTGGACATCAGGTAGGAAGGACAGGGGCAAGCAGGTTTCTTTCCTACTTTCTGGGACCCAAAGACAAAAAAGCCTTTTTTCCTCCCCTGTTTGGGAGATGACTGACAGGAAACTGGATACTGTTTATTTACCTGATGCTCAAATGCAGCCATTTCCTACTTGGTTATTTTGCTAAACCGCCTCAGGGTCATCTGTGTGTGTGTGTGTGTGTGTTTTAAACACAGTGTAGAGCAGTGTACAGGAGTGAACTGATTCATGGCAATGTGCTTACCTCTGGGCTGAAGCTCAGGCACGTTACTTTTCAGTGTTTCTTCCACCTTGATCTTTTGACCATTCCCTCTGCAGCCACTCAGTACTCCCATCACCATCCTTCATGGAACCCAAGGCCCTAATATATCCTCTGCCTGGCTTCTTACCAAGCTGAAGGCTAGAGAGTAGACATTTACAGATAGAAATTCCTTCCTGGTGCTAACAACTATGTGGTATCGTTGATGTTCTGGGATCAGTCATTAGAGTTACCAATAGAAGCTTGAGGTCTGTGTTCAAGGGTGGAATTTGGTGGTCCAAGTTTTTTTAAAAAAAACATGATATTTTCAGATTGTTCAGGTTAAACCATGATCAGCAATTTTTTTCTTTTTTTTCCTGCTGTTTGTTGTGTGTTCTTCACATGTAAAATTTGTATCAACTACAGGCACAGAAATAAAATATATGGTATTTTTGGTGGTTCTTGTTGGACTGAGTGAGAATACTTGAAGTTTTGGGTGTCTTAAAAATACAAAGCTAATTATTATAGCCATGTGTTCACTGTGGTAGGATTTAAGCACAAATTCTTTTTCCAGTAACGATCATTGAAAAAAATGTTTTCTTTTTATTTTTTAGATTATTTCTCTTTATTCAGAAGCATAAAGTTGTTTGCTGATTGCAAGAAGATGTTTCTTTGGCTCTTTCTGATTTTGTCAGCCCTGATTTCTTCGACAAATGCAGATTCTGACATATCGGTGGAAATTTGCAATGTGTGTTCCTGCGTGTCAGTTGAGAATGTGCTGTATGTCAACTGTGAGAAGGTTTCAGTCTACAGGCCAAATCAGCTAAAACCCCCTTGGTCTAATTTTTATCACCTCAATTTCCAAAACAATTTTTTAAATATCCTCTACCCAAACACATTCTTGAATTTTTCACACGCAGTGTCCCTACAGCTGGGAAATAATAAACTGCAGAACATTGAGGGAGGAGCCTTCCTTGGGCTCAGTGCATTAAAGCAGTTGCACTTGAACAACAATGAATTAAAGATTCTCCGAGCTGACACTTTCCTTGGCATTGAGAACTTGGAGTATCTCCAGGCTGACTACAATTTAATCAAGTATATTGAACGCGGAGCCTTCAATAAGCTCCACAAACTGAAAGTTCTCATTCTTAATGACAATCTGATTTCCTTCCTTCCTGATAATATTTTCCGATTCGCATCTTTGACTCATCTGGATATCCGAGGGAACAGAATCCAGAAGCTCCCCTATATTGGAGTTCTGGAACACATAGGCCGTGTGGTCGAATTGCAACTGGAAGATAACCCTTGGAACTGTAGCTGTGATCTGTTGCCTTTAAAAGCCTGGCTGGAGAATATGCCATATAACATTTACATAGGTGAAGCTATCTGTGAAACACCCAGTGACTTATATGGAAGACTTTTAAAAGAAACCAACAAGCAAGAATTATGCCCCATGGGCACAGGCAGTGATTTTGATGTGCGAATCCTGCCTCCATCTCAGCTGGAAAATGGCTACACCACCCCGAACGGTCACACCACCCAAACATCTTTACATAGGTTAGTGACCAAAGCACCGAAAACAACAAATCCGTCCAAGATCTCTGGAATCGTGGCCGGCAAAGCCCTCTCTAACCGCAATCTCAGCCAGATCGTGTCTTACCAAACCAGGGTGCCTCCTCTTACACCTTGTCCGGCACCTTGCTTCTGCAAAACCCACCCTTCTGATCTGGGACTGAGCGTCAACTGCCAAGAGAAAAACATCCAGTCCATGTCAGAGCTGATACCGAAACCGTTAAATGCCAAGAAGTTGCACGTCAATGGCAACAGCATCAAAGACGTGGACATCTCCGATTTCACCGAGTTCGAGGGACTGGATCTACTCCATTTAGGCAGCAATCAGATTACTGCCATCAAGGGGGATGTATTCCGCAACCTCACAAATTTACGCCGGCTGTATCTCAACGGCAATCAGATCGAGAGACTCTATCCCGAGATCTTTTCAGGCCTTCATAACCTGCAGTATTTATACTTGGAATACAACTTAATTAAGGAAATCTTAGCGGGTACCTTTGACTCAATGCCAAACTTGCAGCTGTTGTACTTAAACAATAATCTCTTAAAGAGCCTGCCTGTGTATATTTTCTCGGGAGCACCCCTCGCTAGACTGAACCTGAGGAACAACAAGTTTATGTATCTGCCTGTCAGCGGTGTCCTGGATCAGCTTCAGGCTCTTACTCAGATCGACCTGGAGGGAAACCCATGGGACTGCACTTGTGACTTGGTGGCATTAAAGCTGTGGCTGGAGAAGCTGAACGATGGGATTGTCATGAAAGAACTGAAGTGCGAGACACCTGTGCAGTTTGCCAACATCGAATTGAAGTCCCTTAAAAATGAAATCTTGTGTCCCAAGCTCTTAAACAAGCCATCGGCACCCTTCACGAGCCCTGCACCCGTGGTTACTTTCACTACTCCACTGGGGCCCATTCGAAGTCCTCCTGGTGGTCCAGTGCCTCTGTCCATTTTGATCCTAAGCATCTTAGTGGTCCTCATCTTAACTGTGTTTGTTGCTTTTTGCCTTCTTGTTTTTGTGCTGAGACGAAACAAGAAACCCACAGTGAAGCACGAAGGCCTGGGGAACCCCGAGTGCGGCTCCATGCAGCTGCAGCTGAGAAAACATGACCACAAAACCAACAAAAAAGACGGCCTGGGCACAGAAGCATTCATTCCACAAACCATAGAACAGATGAGCAAGAGCCACACCTGTGGCCTGAAAGAATCGGAAACTGGGTTCATGTTTTCTGATCCTCCAGGACAGAAAGTCATGATGAGAAATGTCACTGACAAGGAAAAAGATGTATTGCACGTGGATACCAGGAAGAGACTAAGCACCATCGATGAGCTGGATGAATTATTCCCGAGCAGGGATTCCAATGTGTTTATTCAGAATTTTCTTGAAAGCAAAAAGGAGTACAATAGCATAGGCGTCAGTGGCTTCGAGATCCGCTATCCAGAAAAACAACAAGACAAAAAAAACAAGAAGTCACTGATAGGCGGCAACCACAGTAAAATTGTTGTGGAGCAAAGGAAGAGCAGCGAATACTTTGAACTGAAGGCAAAACTCCAGAGTTCCCCCGACTACCTACAGGTCCTTGAAGAGCAGACAGCTTTGAACAAGATCTAGGTCATGCAATCTTACTTCCTACAGAAGACATTTATTTAATGATGAAAGTGCCTTTTGTTGACTTCTCACTTCCAAATACTATATTATCAATAGGCATAGAGGCAGGTGTTTCCAAGGGTGTCTCATTAACTGTAGCTGCAAAGATGTGTCCCGTAGAAGAGAATTTCCTTATAGATTTTACTACATAAAACCTATACTGTGGAGTCCTGTGGGGATACTGCAAACTCTATTGCCAAAGGGATGCTTTATATACGTAATTCACTGAATTTAACCTCAAGAGGCAAATCTGTTTTGTACCCCAATGCAAAACCTTCGTCTCTTTGTGCTCTGTAAAACAAACTCAAGAAAACTGGTACCAGTGTATGTACCTCAGCTGGGTCCTTCATCTTGCACGTAGATTCAGTTGGTGGAACTGGAATACTCCTTTTGATTTGTAGCATTGTAACAACTCTGTGTAAAGATTCTCTGAAAAGTTTTTAAAAAAAAAAGCATGCCAAGAGAGGACATTCGATAGTTATTTGTAAATCGGTAAACTTTATGGCCTGCATCTTGAAACTGCTGGATTTATAATGTTAAATTGTGCAAATATTTGTTTAAAATATACCATGCATTACATAACTATAAAGTAAATTTGAACACTTTAAGCATTACCTGTCTAGACATAAAATCTAAAAGAGAAAAAAAAATCAACGTGAGTTACCTAGCATTTGTGGTGATCTGAAGAAATATGTGATGTTTATCAGATTAAACATGGCTCAAATTCAACTAATATTAGAGTTTGTTCTCAGTTATGTGAAATACCCACAATCCTTAAAGGTTGTCCAAAATTAGCAAAGTGCTTACCGTGTGAGCGCACCCAAAGCTATTTTTGTAACATAATTCATATTTATGAAGTACTTTGTATACTAAATAGGAAAATGTGTACTCCTTAATCTGTATTTAATATGCCTGACTTGTTTTCCTGATCACAGGGAATTTATCAATAGTATACATTTAGACAGCAAAAATATACCAAACTGAAACTGAAGCTTATGTGTACAGAAATATTCTGGACATTGTGATCAGGTATCATTTAAAAACAAAACAAACAAAAAAAAACACAAAAAAACAAAAATAAAAAAATAGTTCTGTGCTATCATTGAGAATTTAGCATATTATCTTCAGATTTGTTACCAACTGTGCATTTTAAAATAGGTTCCTTAGTTTTATAGACTGTGTTTGAGGCAATTATTTGCCATCACTTGTCTTGCTTTCCAGGATTCTATGAGCTGAATTCAAATAGTTTTCACTACGAATATTTAAAAAAATAATGAATAAGGTTAATAGTTATATCTTGTATGCATCATATCCTGTTCTTTCATCATTCTGACTACTATCAGATAATCAAGTAGAACAGTAAACATCATGGTAATCCGTGGCTATGAAAGCCACACTATAAAATGCTTTCATTGGTCTCAGATGAGTTCACAGTCTGAAAGTACAAATGATATGCCACTGTGTTTGCTTGTGCTGTTAACTTATAAGTCAAAATTGGTCAAAGGAAGGAAGCACTTGATCATGGGAGATATTTTAATATTTTTAGGTTCTCCCGATTAGCAAAGGGACATCCTGAAACACATTGCCTTCTTGGCCTGCCTGCATATGTATATTATTCGTGTTCCATCTCTTATAATTACTGTATTCATCAGTAAGATGACCAAGAAGGTAAAATATAGGCATTCTTCATGAGTTTCAAGTGGCAGGTGTTTTGGTGCAGCTTCTAAAATGATATTATGATTAAAGTTGTAACAGCAGCCTCTTTATTAATGACTAATTCCAGGGCTTTATGTGTTTGTTGCAAGATTTAAAAAAAGCAAACAAACAAACAACTTGGCATTCTTGGAGGTGTTTGTGTGTATGTGTGTGTTTGGGTGTACATGCATACATATAGATTATTTGGAGATTTTATTTTAAATAGCAAAAAAAAATTGTCTCCATATGTATGTGCTGGTGCTCTTAAAACTTTAATGTGTAATTTTAATTTTCATGACAATGTCTGTGAATACTTTATATGAATATTAAAAATATATAAACAAATACTTGCTTTCTGATCTTGAAAGAAAAGAGATGAAGATGTGTGCCCAACAGACTGTTTGCATCTACAATTTCATAAGAACTTTTAATATGCCATTATCATGCTTGCATGCATCCATGGATTAAAGGGCTCCTAATGTGTACTGACAGGATAAAGACACAAAGGCTACAAAGAAAGTGTTTTAGTTTATCCTGTCAATAAAGTATGATTTGAGGAATCTTAGGTAGATGCTCATGGGAGGAACTGGAAAGCTCTATTTATGAGCCGGGGATAAGAGGTCATTGGGATGATGCCTTTTATTCAGTGTGATGGTACTTTGAAGAGTTTTCAAGGTTTTTGCAGTTGTCAATGGCAAGAGTACCTGCCTCCATCCTGAAGCTTGCTGTAGCATATTGGCTATCTCATACTCTTCCGCTGAAAGGAATAAATGTTCACCTTTTCAAAAAAAAGTAATTTTAATGTATGTGGTTATTTGGAAGTTCTACTTATAAGTGAATGATAGTAACAAATCCTTGATTAAGGCTGATCTCTTTTCCTGAACTAAAGTCTTTGTGCCTACATTATACAATGTATACAATTTTACACCTGTCTCTCATTGGTTCTACTTGTACATTTTATGATAATGTAGTTAGGCATAAGTTTTGAGTTGAGTACAAGAGCAGTTAAAATACTGTTATCTACAATATGTTGATTTCAACTATAACCTTGATGTTTAACTCCTTAAGGAAAGATCTATATGTTGGTACAATGTTTTTAGTAGAATTTGATTCGAACCTAAAAAATCCAAGAAGTGCTCATTTCTAATGTGGTCTGACACATCATGGGCTTCTTGGCATTGTATCATGTACTTGGACTCTGTTAGAATGGTGGCAGAGGAAATTAGATCATATGAAATCAGTAAAGGGGTGGAGATAATATATTATGTCTGTGGAATATAAACCAAGTTTTAATTATTTTTTTATGAAATAAATAAAAATGATTCAATTCTTTAAAAGGAAATCTTTGTGTAATTTTATGAGAAAGCAGCTATTAAAATACGGTGATTCCAGTCTATAAGGCAATTTATATTCTGTATTTAGTTTTCCATTCTGAAAAATAAACTGAATAAATATATTAATTAGAAAATCATTTCAAGACCAGCTTTCTTTTGTTGCTTTTAGAAAAACAGTTAATTTCTTTAAGCCACAAGGATGCATACATTATACAGGGGGGCATGACCTCATGAGTAACATCAACAGGTATTTCAGAAATAATAAGACATCTAGAAATGTATAGCAGTAATATTAATCTATGATATCATTTGCATGATTTGTACATTGACATTGTATGAAATGAGCACAGTGAGTTATTATTTTTTTGTGTGTTATTGTCACATCCAAAGAGCTGGGGAGAAAATATATGAAGAATGTATTTATAATCACTATTTTGAAATAAAGTAAACACATTGTATTGTTTTTACCCTGATTTGATTATTATTATTTACGTTAGTTTCTAAGACAAAAATCAAGTAATGCTATAAAAGCTAATGTAAATCACAGAAAGGAACTGTTTGAATGACTTTTGTTTGCTTTTAATAGCATCAAAGTATTAGAAGACTTTATTAAATGCCATTTTTATGAAAGTATTAATAAAATTGTTTGCTACAATGGTATTTCTGAAGCCACACTTTGTTAAATATATTTATCTTTCCATTATTTTTCAGAAGAAATAAAGCAGTAATCAAATTGATCTTTTCACCCAGGTTTGAGGGTAAGACACAGAGCTTTAGAATGCTCTTTGTATGAAACTTAATTGCTAAATCTGTGTTAAGAGATGCTTTTCCTTTCAAACATCTTTGCAACTTGAATTACTTTCCACTGGCATCCTCTTTGGAGAAACGCCAGACAGGGCCAAAGTCAACATGATTTGATTCTTCCCCATTGCCTTGAATCAGTTGGAATCTGAGAGTTGCAGATAAGCAAATATTAGCATTCAATCTTTACCTATTTCAATACTTTTAGACAACTTTGGGTCCTCTCATCTAAAGGCTTGATTGGTTAGTTACCCATTTCTGGGACTGGTTTTGACTTTTTATTTGGTTCATTCAAAAATGACCAAAATCATCAGTGTATCATTTGGTTGAGAAAAATGAACCAATTGCATTATTTGAAGGCCACAAAGATTATAAACTGACCAATAAAGTATTTTCTTACAGGAAGAGATAGAAAGACAGAGGGATACAGAGAACATTAACATTGCTATGGCCTGGCTCTGTAACCAGCTATGCCGAAGACCTGAGAAGTATAGAGAGCATGTATGAGTACTTTTGGACAAAATGTTTTGTGTGTCATGGGAAATGCATCACGTGATGGAGAGACCTATTTTAGTTCTTTTTTTCATAGTGAGCACAGTGGTTTGGGTCCCAGCCACTCAGTTATGTAGACAAGGGATATCAAAGGTTTAGCTTCATTTCAAGTGCTCAGTCAATTAGTCACTATGATTGGATGGGCTGAACTAAAATATCCTTTTTGTGGCTTCATTTGCCAGGAATCACTGGCAACAGATCTCAAGTTCAATTGTTAACCCTCAATTTCAGATTTGCTGGGGACTCTGTCCTTTGTTAAAAGCAAATTGGAGGCTAAATAAATTTTAATAATTTATTCTGCAAAAAACTGATCTTAGTCTAATTTTGAATTGCATTTGTTTTACTTCCCACTGGTTGATAAGACTGTATTTTAGAAAGGTTACTCAAGGAAGGAAAACTGCGTTGTCCATCTTGTATGAAACTCTATGACTTTTTAGTTCTTTAAAGATTATTTTTAGCCTGTTTTTCCTATGTCTGCAGAGGGAAAATGAGGAAGGTCTCTGAGACAACCGTTTGAATACTTTGAGCCAAATAATTGCCACTGAGAATAAAAAGATTCAAGTGTTTCATTAAATCATAATTACTAGATCTGCTGACTATAGTACCCAGAACCAGGAAAGAATTACTCAGGCTTCCACCTTAGTTTGCTTTTGTATACTCTGGCTAAATAGAAACTCTGGTGATTCAATAATACATCAAATATGAGAAATTACTTGTTGAATTTAAACAGCTCATGAATATGGCCTTCAGAGAGATGATCTGAATAGGTAATGAGAAATATAAAATATCACTTTCAAATTAACTATAGGAAGAAATAGTCATCTGAAGTTCATGAACAATCTATTCCTATACTAGCTCGTGTCATACACTGCTAACTGCTCATGGCAGCCTTTGAAAGTGATAGTGAGGTCTGTTCTCTCTGCTGAGATTTACAATGTATGTTTCCATCATTGTTCCGTGTAAGCTGAACCATTGTGGTAAAATTCTGGAGTTGATATTAGATAATTTTAATGCTGTTTTCACTAATAAAAGTCTTTTCTTATAGGTCATGTTTGTAACCATTCAGTGTGTTTATTAGTGTGACATTAGTAAAGCTCAACATCAAAAAAATGCAAATGATCTGGCTTTTATATTATGCCATTGTTCCATTAGTTTATACAACAGGCCAGGTCTACCACCTACTCATGCAAACAGACTGCACACACTCACACAGAGGAATACACACAAAGAGTGAATTATGCATTATTTAGTAAATGTAAATAAATACAATGTTTCTTCCATGAATGTGTAGATTTCTCAAATCAAAGTAGGTATTAGACCCCAAATTATAATTTTCAGCTTTTTGCTTCAGTTTAAATTGCAACCTGACCACTGTGTCATAGGTAGTAGAAATTAGTCCCTATTTATCTCCCAGGACTTCCTTGGATTTCAGTAATGTCTACTGTCTTGAGATTTGGTTTTGATTTTCCTTATTTGTTAACTTTATCATCATCATCCACAATCTATAAGCTTCCTTGCTATACAGTGCAGTATGGAATGGCAAAGTAGCCAATCATGGTACAAATCTGTTACTACCTTTCACAAATATTATCCAAAGAGCCAGATAGGGGCCCCTAGATCCAAAATAAAGAACCCCAGGGTGAGGGCTTGACTCAAAATTATTAGAATACAGAGGTTAAAAAAAGAAGAACAAACAGATTGAAAGTGACTGACTAAAAAGCTGTCTACCCAAGTGAAAATTGAGAAGGATAAGGGCAAATGAGTATCAAGAGGAAAATATTGCTTATCAGATAGAATGCAAATTCTGATTACTGAACAAGATTCATAGTAAAATACTCAAATCTTATATTCCTTTCTCCCTCTCTGCTTCATTTCTTTTTAAATATGTAGGAAATCCAGATTGTATCAACACAACTCATGTTTTTATGGAATTTGCTGGTCAATGAAAACAACTTAGTTACCTTTACAGCCTCCATGAAATTTTTTCCTAGGATGACTGTTATCATAACTGACTGATTGTCAGGGCCTCCTGGTGAGTTCTAGCTGTTAAAATATAATAATAATTAGCAAATGTGTTTAATAAGAGTAGGAGGTGAAACAAGTGTGTTACATATAATGAATTTTGATAGGGGACAAAATAAACCAATACAAACATTTGGGTACCTAATCTTCTGGTAAAAAGCTGCTAGGCCTTGTGGTTTGTTATCAGAAATTGTATTTCAGTACAAATTACCAAGTGCATATTTCAGAAGCCATTTCCTGCCAGAAGCCCCAGGAAGCCATGTCTCTGCCATGGGTCCCCTTGCTCCATCGCAGGATGTTTCATATTTGCCAAGTCCTCCCTGCTGGAAATTCTTCTATTCTGCTGTTATAAAAAGCCAACATTATCTATGTCATGGGCTAGTTTCGGGAGATTTTTTTTCACTGTCATTTGCTTGTTAGTGGCAGTATACACACACAAAACCTAGGATTCCATGTTCAAGCATGGAATATTATCACAAGTAGAGATCACGCTGCTGTGTGTATTTCCCACATTGCTATATTTGTTTTTATTTACCAGTTATCTTCCAGCCCACAGTAGCTACTGGCTGTTTTATTCATAGCTCTCCCTGTCAAAGTGGAGGGTAATCTCCACCCTGGAAACTCAAGTTATTTATAGAAAGAATCATCACACTTCTTATCTGTTCATTTCCTTCTTATAACTTCGAGAAATATGGAAAATGTAGTACAGTAAGTGATTGATTTCAAAGGTAGTCTTGCTGACACAAAAGTAATTATAAGAAGAGAGAGTGAGTTATCAGGAAACAGGACAACGTTGGGATTTATCACAATTTAGATTCCTTGCATCGGAATTGGACTTCAAGGCTTTCAGTCCTGAGCTGGATTTAAAGAAATCAGTTTGCACTCTGGGGTCCCTGCAGTAACTCGAGAAGTCTATTATTGCTGACATGTGGGCAGGTTTGCCATGTGTTGCCATAAGCATGGCTGTTATTTTCTCCTTGCACCCTCTATTTCAGAAAATATTCATTTGCTCAGATTTGGCACAGCTGCTTAAATGCTGCCGTATCCATTCTCACCATGAAAATTCACAAAGCATTTTTTTTCTAGATGTAACTAAGCAGTTCCACAGAAATGTGTGTTGTAAACTGGATCAAACCATCAGGACTAAGAAGACAACTAGCACGGCCTTAGGTAGACACCTTGAGTCTGGCGCCTTAGACCACTTGGCCATCCTGACACACTTAGCATGTCCTTAGGAAAAGAGGGATTTTAAGAGAACCCAAACACAGGCGTTTCATTAAAATTCCATCCAGTGAGTTCACCTTCCTTGGAACTTGTCGACTTTTTGTAGGCTTTGATGTGTCCATTTGGAGAGAAGTAGGACTCTGTACAGACTCTGCACAGTCCTCTTGGTTGCCTAGATTGTGCTGCAGTGTAGGATGTGTGAGCAGTAATTTGGGTATTTAATCCCAAATGCATGTCTGAATTCACCTACTCATATGACTATAAACACATTGGAGAAAGCTAGTTTCTAAATAATGTCCTTACTATAACCAAGTGACACGAGTCGAAACAGTCTTTCTTCCATCTTAAATGTCATCAGAATGGGATTAATCCAAAAGCCTGTTGGGGAATAGTCATCTTCAATGTTTAGAAAATAAATAAATAAATGATTTTTTTAAAAAAAGAACCATCATAAAATGATGGGAGCATACATACCCATTGAAATCAGATTGTTTCATCCCAATCCCTTTCCTTTTGGAAAAGCAGGAAGGTGATTTTCCCAATGTCAAGCAACACATGAAGGCCAATCTGGTCTACATCCTGATTCTCCTGACTCACAGGGTAATGCTATTTCCATTACACTGTTCTATTTGGAAGTTCCAGAGAAGAGAGTGAGGATCTGTGGGTGATGCTTCAGGGAAACATTCCAATGTGGCAGAAGGACATTTTCCATAAGCATTCATAGCAGCCTATAACTGGAATGAGCTAGATTCCAAAATACAGAACTCTTTGTCCAGGGAGGTGTCCATAGTCTGAATGGTTCTGACAAGGAGGATGGATGTCATTCAGGAAAATGTATTTGAATGCAAGTTTAGACCAGATGATCTTGGTGAACACTCTTAACTCTCAGATCCAAGGATTCTCTGGTTTACACACTTAAGTCATTTATCCAGCAAGTTAAATATGTATTTGGCTCAAAACATTCAAATACTTGATCTATAGTAGTTTAATTACTAATGCATGATACCTTCCAGATACAAATCCACAATGCTAAATACCAGTTAAACAGTAAGCATCATTTTAAAAGAGACATAAATTTCTCTGTCATTTTTAGCATTTTCATGTTGTAAGCATCCCCAAAAGAATAGTTTCTGATGCTTGATTTTTTCTTTTTTATAACAAAGGAAAAAAACAACCTCCTTTGTGCATTGCACTGAAGATGGCACTATAGTAACAACCTCATACCAGAAATGGCAAGACATGCTCATATTTATTATTTCAATCCTAAGTTTCAATTTTGAGGTTATTTCATGAGCTTGGCAAATGGAGCACAAAGGTTAGTTTATTGTAATATCATCTTCTATAATTGGAGTTGGATCTATTTTTTATTATTTACCCTCAATTAGGTAGAATTGAAAATAATTCCAAAGAATTTAAATTCAGGTAATAGCTCAACAGACTCTATATAAAATAGCAACTCTAAATTATCTGAACTATAAAAAAATACTCTCAGAAATTCTCCTTGGAATTTCATTCTATAGGGTAAAGTTTTGTTAACAAAAGAAAAGAAAAAGGTGGGGGGACTCCTTCAGACTCAAGGGTTTCTGTTTGTTTATTTTGGGTACAGTTAGTTTTTAAAGATTCTGAGTACATCCAAGACCACTCAGCCATTCAGAATTTGTCATTCAGCCTCCTTAAAAGTGCCCTCCCCCCTTAAAAGTGGTTATTGGGCATTCACTGACATCTTTAATCACAAAGAATATTCCTTCAGGTACTAGTTAGTAACTCATTCAAACTGAGCAGTTTCACACTTGAGAATATTACTTGACTTCTGAAATAGTCACAATATTAAATGTATAAATAACCTCTGCCTAGTTATTTTTTGGGTGTAAGTAGAGAAGGCTAGTCTGCATTACCAGCAGAGCTACCAGGAAACCCAGAGAGAAGACTGGAAAGGAATAAAAATATTTAATTTGATTTGTTGCTGACATGTGAAGATGTCTATTAGAGGAAAGCAGTTTGACCCTCTGGCCTCAGCTCTCTCTTCTCTTAGTGCCCATGCACACCCCCACTTCACCCTGCCCAGCGCCTGCCCAACCTCGCAGCTCCTTGATCAGAAGACTTCTTCTGCAACAAGGGCCAGGAGCTCTAAGAGTAACCTCTCTACCCCCAGTCAAACTCTGATGCTCTTTCAGCTTATTCCTTCTACTTGACATCAAATTCCCAGTGCAGCTGATTCACATGCACATGACTACATCAGAATTCTCAGAGGTACTTCCATTTGGAGAGGGGGCCGGAGAGTAATTTTTTTTTTTTTACATTAGGCACACCTCATCTCATTTCACTGTCTTCTGGCCTATGTAGTTTTTTTTTTTTTTTTTTTTTTGCCACACTGGTGGCATGAAGGATCTTCCTGGACCAGGTATCAAACCCATGGACCCTGCAGTGGAAGTGCGGAATGTTAAGCACTGGATCACCAGGGAAGTCCTGGTGCTTGTATTTCTAAGAGACACTATTGAAGGGTAGAGAAGGAGCCTCCTTTAGGACACAGGGTAGCATATCAAACTAGGAGGCCACCAATGCTTTCCTTCAGTCACAACACTTGTAAAGCTGGTGCAACTCACATCCATCCAGACTGGGAAACTGACTTAAACCTACTCCCCTGAAGACCTCCTTGAGGTCCCCTCAGTTGCTTTTACTCAAATGACATTCATATTGGCCTGAGGAACATACATCATAGCTTCAAAGTAGCCACAGGCAGTAGATGGACAAATGGGTGTGGCTGGGTTCCAATCAAACTTTATTAACAAAACAGCTGGTGGGATGGATTTGTCCAGAGGCCAGAGGTTAGGGTTAACCTAATTTACCCCAGGCTAGATTATGAAGGACCAGTTAGGATTCTGACTATGTGGTTCTTTGGGGAGTAGAAGAAGGTTTGAAAAAGCACTCAGGCAACATGGAAAAGGAAATGGTAACCCAGTCCAGTATTCTTGTCTGGAAAATTCCATGGATAGAGTAGGCTATAGTCCTGGTAGGCTACAGTCCATGGGGTCGCAAAGAGTTGGACAAAACTGAGCGACTTGACTTTCAATTTCTTTTCAGGTAACATGACTAGGTTGATTTTGGACAAAACTACTGACTGTTTTCATACTGTTTATGGGGTTCTCAAGGCAGGAATACGGAAGCGGTTTGCCATTCCCTTCTCCAGTGGACCACATTTTGTCAGAACTCTCGACCATGACCCGTCCATCTTGGGTGGCCCTACAGGGCATGGCTCATAGTTTCATTGAGTTAGACAAGGCTGTGGTCCATGTGATCAGATTGGTTAGTTTTCTGTGATGGTGGTTTTCAGTCTGTCTGGCCTCTAACCTCAGATATGCAGATGACACCACCCTTATGGCAGAAAGTAAAGAAGAACTAAAGAGCCTCTTGATGAAAGTAAAAGAGGAGAGCGAAAAAGTTGGCTTAAAGCTCAACATTCAGAAAACTAAGATCATGGCATCCGGTCCCATCACTTCTTGGCAAATAGATGGGGAAACAGTGGAAACAGTGGCTGCCTTTGTTTTTCTGGGCTCCAAAATCACTGCAGATGGTGATTGCAGCCATGAAATTAAAAGATGCTTGCCCCTTGGAAGGAAAGTTGTGACTAACCTAGACAGCATATTAAAAAGCAGAGACATTACTTTGCCAACAAAGGTCTGGGTTAATGGTGACCTCCTCCAAGAAGAGTTATGCCATACCCACACTCAGAGCCCCTGTCCCTGCAGCAGACCACTGCCAACCCATACCTCCATAGGAGGTGATCAAACACAGTTCTGTCTCAGTCTCTGTGGGGGTCCCTGGGTCCTGGTGTGCACAAGGTTTTTTTGAGCCCTCTGAGTGTCTCTGGCAGGAATGGAGTTTGATTCTAAACGTAAATTTTCCCCTCTTACCATCTTTCTGGGGCTTCTCCTTTGCCCTTGGATGAGGGGTATCTCTTCACAGCCGCTCCAGTGCCTCCATCTTACTGTGATTTTTCTGACCTTGGACATGGGGTATCTCAACATGGCCCGTCCAGCGAAGCACAGCTGCCACTCCAGACCTTGGACGTGGGGTATTTCTTCATGGCTGCTCCATTACTTTGCCAACAAAGGTCCATCTAGTCAAAGCTATGGTTTTTCCAGTAGTCATGTATGGATGTGAGAGTTGGACTATAAAGAAAGCTGAGCACCCAAGAATTGATGCTTTTGAACTGTGGTGTTGGAGAAGACTATTGAGAGTCCCTTGGACTGCAAGGAGATCCAACCAGTCCATCCTAAAGGAGATCAGTCCTGGGTGTTCATTGGAAGGACTGATGTTGAAGATGAAACTCCAATACTTTGGCCACCTGATTTAAAAAGCTGACTCATTTGAAAAGACACTGATGCTAGGAAAGATTGAGGGCAGGAGGCGAAGGGGACAACAGAGGATGAGATGATTGGATGGCATCACTGACTCAATGGACAGAGTTTGAGTAAACTCCAGGAGTTGGTGATGGATAGGCAGGCTTGGCATGCTGCAGTTCATGTCGTCACAGAGATAGACATGACTGAGTGATTGAACTAAACTGAACTGACTGTTTTATTGAGGCTGAACTGGAGGAAATGAGGGGCAGAGTGTGACAGAGGAAACAACAGGAAAGAACTTTCAGTAGTACTGAAAGAAAATGAAGGAGCTCCAAATGAAGGAAGTAGATGGTTGTGAGTGATGCTTTCAATGTATACTGAAGGCCTTGCTGACAGACATGCAAGTCTGAGGTGAGGGGCTGAGGAAGATGCAGTTCACTGAGCTGAGGAACTCTAGGGAGAGAGGCTGTGGAGGGGACATGTCAGGAGGGTAAGAGTTCCACCTTGAACATGTTAAATTTGAAATGGCTCCAAGTCTTCAAGTCGTTGGCTAGGTGGCTGCCTGAGTCCAGCAGGAGTGCAAGGGAGTGCCTTAGGCCAAGGGCAGGATTGAGACTCGTCATTAAGGACATGGAAGGTCACAGAACAAAAAGACAAGGCCCAGCAAGGAGTGCAGGCTCTAAGCACCATCTCTTTCAGTATCACCAGAGGAACCTGCTACACTCCACATGTTCGGGCTTCTTCTAAACCTGAGGATCTGTGGGCAGGGCCCCAGAATATGCCTTTTAAAGCTTCTCAGGTTATTCTTATTTATACAATATTGTAAGAATCTCTACTGTTGTGATAATTTGGAAGAGAAAGCTCCTGCAAAGAAAAAGAGAGAGAGAGAGAGAGATCAGAAGTAGACAGCTAGGGAGAAAGCCAGGAAGCTGTGGGGTCCTGGGAACACAGAGACGAGCACCTATAAGAGAGGCAAGGAGTGGCTGGCCATGCCCCAGGCAGCTGAGAGATGTGAGTTCTATCTCACCAGGCTTTTTTGGTACCCGGACCACTTGAATTGCATTCAAGCCAGATGTCAGAACATCTGGCTCCATGGGGGACTTCGTGCACTGACAGAAGACACTACAGATGGAGATGGTCTGAGAAATGAGACAAGAATCAGGACTGGAACCCTGGGTGCAGTGGAAGCAAAAGATGAGTATGAGGAAAACTTGGGATTCCAGATGAAAGGCATAGAACTAGCAAAGCTGGTGGCAGGGTGGTATCCAGGACAGGAGGTCAAAGTGAGGACCCAGAGTTAGTGCCAGAGGGCATCAGAGTAAGCTGTGATTGGAGGTTAGCTCCACTGCTTGTTGAGAGGCCTCATACCAGTGGTGCTAGCCCATTAGGGATGAGGAAAACTAGGGAAATCTTGGAGGTTCACTCGTTGGCTGTGGGCTTTGACTTGGAGCAAATTCTGCAGGACCACACTATGTCCACCTCTCCCCACCACAGCCACACATCCTGAATTAAGTGGATTTGTTAAACTGTAGGTAATGCACATCCACTGAGTGTCTGCTCTGTGTCTTCTCTGGATTGGGGGCTGGAGGATGCAGAAGTCTTGGACCAAGTCCCAAGTCCCAGCCACCATGGAGATTGTGAACTAGCAGAGGAGGTGGGTGTGAAATTGATCAAATAAGCAAACTCTCAGGTCTTCAGTTTCCTCACATAAAGACATGTGCACCATAAACTGATCCTCACATTGCCCTTACCTTTGAAGGCTGGGTGGGATCTGGATCAGTGGAGAGTGAAGTTCTGGCTGAGAGAACAGTTTGTGTAAAGGAAGAGAGGGTTGGGAGAGCTCTCCATTTCTAGGACACTGGGTGGTTCTGTGTGGCTAGAGCACATGCTAGGATCTCTCTCCCTGCTTACCCACATCTCCACCTAGAAGAATTGCAGCTTCCTGGAGGTATGTATGCATCAGACTAATTTCATCATCCTCCTCGCACAGAACATTTTTCCTGCCTTTGCCATCCTGATGGCCAGCCTTTCAGCTACCTGGTTACTACAGCCAGAAACCCAGGTGTCATTGTGAGTCCCAACCTGTCCTTTGTCCCATGCCAGCAAAGTCTGGGGCTTCTCCTCAAGTTTTGTCCTTCATAACCCATGGCCACCATACTGGCCCAGGCCTCCAGCCATTACCACTTCCCTGTATCCCTGCCAAAGCCCCCTTGCTGACTGCCCACCCCAGCTGCCTCCACGGCCTCACATTCATTTTCCACACAAAATCAGCCTCCATCATCTTAAAGTTTCAGTCACACAAATTCCTTCAATGACTTCCTATTGCCTTTAGGGTAAGATACAAATAGCTGAAAATCATACTCATGCATTGAATGCTTATTACTTGCCAGTCACCGTGCTAAACATTTAACGTGTGCCATCTAAATTAATTCTTATAACAACTTTATGTTGTAGGCAATACTATGGTCCCAATTTCCCGGATGTAGACAGTGAATACATCGACCGTGGTAAAAACTCACCCAAGTTTATGCATGAGTCAATACCACGGTTGGAAAACAGACCCAGGAATCGCAGTGATAGACCCCAGACTTGACTCTGCTACCTGATTCATCCAAAGTGGATATTCTTTATGGTGCACTGTCTACACACCCAGCGGGGCAGGGCCTGTGCTTCGTTCTCTAATCTCCTG
>ML664060.1:1384470-1410235 GCA_007570785.1 Antilocapra americana | reverse complement strand
GTTATTGTTACCCCTCTCTCTCTTGATATTCTTTGTGGCGTGTGTGTACTCAGTCACCTCAGCTGTGTCTGACTCTATGCGACCCTATGGACCGAAGCCCACCAGGCTTCTCTGTTCATGGGACTCTCCAGGCAAGAATACTGGAGTGGGATTCCATGCCCTCCTCCAGGGGATCTTCCCGACCCAGGGATTGAACCCATGTCTCTTCTGTCTCCTGCATTGGCTGGCGGGTTCTATGGCAGCAGTTACATGAATGTGCTATGCTTTCTTACCCTCAGGCCTTTGTGCATGCAGCAGCATCCTTCTGCCTAAACCTTCCTTTGTCTCCTCTCTTTGCTGGGTTGACTTCTGTTCTTATCTTAGATCTCATCTTACTCCCCACCTCCCTGAGGAAGCCTCTCCTAGATGTGCCCACAGTATCCTGGGCTGACTTCTGTACCAATACTCATACCTTGTTTCAACACTGCAAGTTTCTTATCTTCCTCTTCAATAAAAATCCATATTCTGTCTGTCTTATATTCCCAGCGCCGAGCACAGTACCTGGTACCTAGTAGGCGATGGGCATATATTTATTGATTCCATAAGTTTAGTCATGGGTATGACAAGATGAAGTCTGAGAGAGGGAGTGGGGAGTCAAATTATGAAGGGCTTTGGATTCCATGCTATGATATTGGTTTTTTATTCTGCAGCCAATGGGGAGCTATTGATGATTTTTGAGGAGGAGGGTACAGAATCTGATATTTTTATTTTAATAAGATGTGTCTGATACTCTGGGTATGGGAAAGAGAATTTTGAGGGCAAGAAGATGATTAGGGTGTTATGAAGATAATTAGAAAATTAAGATATTGGTCAGTTTTTGCTCCATGGAAGAATTACCCAGATACTCAGCAGCATACATCTCGAATTGACTGCAGTGGCTTTGCTTCAGGCTACAAGCCTGTGGATCAGCTGTGAAGGCCCTTCTGTAGACTGCTGGTGTGGGGGTTGGGTGATCTAGGCTGGCTTGGTTCCAATGTGTGGGGTCAGTTCTGTCTTTTTCATGTGTCTTTCATTCTTCTGGGACTAGCTGCTCATCCAGAGAAAGCTCTTCTCAAAACAATTTCAGAAGCACAAGAGGGAAAAACAAGCCCAACCACACAAGTACATACCAAAGCCCTATTTGTATCATGTCATTGACCAAAGCAAGTACGCAGGCAAGTCCAACATCAAAGGGGCAGGGAAAACACTCCTCCCGTGGAGGTTAAAGGAGAGAGAGCGACTGTTTGCTAAACAAGCATCTAATCTACCGTGGACACAACTGTTATAGTCTAGATCCATGATTTAGAAAGATGGTAACGAGAACCCTGCATGCAAGACAGCAAAAGGAACGCAGATGTATAGAACAGTCTCGTGGACTCCGTGGAAGAGGGTAAGGGTGGGATGATATGGGAGAATGGCATTGAAACGTGTTAATTACCATATGTGAAATCAATCGCCAGCCCAGAGTTGCTGCTCGGGGCTGATGCACCAGGATGACCCAGAGGGAGGGAGGAGGGAGGGAGGAGGGAGGGAGGAGGGAGGGGGGTTCTGGAGGGGGAGCATATGTAAACCCATGGCGGTTTCATGTCATTGTATGGCAAAACCAACACAATAAAGTAAAGAAAATTAAAAAAAAAATCTGACCTCTGAGCCTTTAAAGCAATGTGAGCCAGATCATGTCACTCCTATTTTCAAAACCCTTATGGTTCCGCTTTTCTCTCAGAATGAAAAAACAAAACAACCTGCTCCAAAACTAATGGGCTTATATTGGGCTCTAAATTCCTACACAATCCAGCTTTTCTTCTTTTCCCCATGCCCTGAACTTTGACCTAACGTCAGCCTGAGCTAGAACACAACCCCTCTTTCAAACCTCCTCTTGAGAGTAAAACATTCTCTGATCTTCCATCCAGCCTGGCCACAGTTGGTCATCCATCCCACTTCCTGACATCCAGTTCTTTCTAGCCTTGTTTATTCACTCCTGACTGTTGAGACATTTGCTGATCACATGATCAAAGCCTTGTCTCTTTATTGAAGCTGTTTCCCTCTACAAGCAACATTTATTTTCAATAAATTCTCTCCCTAATGATGTTCATTAAAAATAAATTTTGACATACTCCACTAGATTTTGCTTTTCTTAAGGCTATGACCATGTATGAGTCAGCTCTCTGCCCCTAGACCTAGCACCAGCCTCATCAGTTAAGGCGTTGTTAGATATTAGCCGAATGAACACAAGAATGAATAAATATTAGTGCGATAGGCTAGGCACTGAGGTATAGGCTTAGACAAAGGAGAATAAGACTTACTCCTTTCAAAGATACTGCAGCTCAGATAGTTCGTTCCAGCAATGTTTCCCTTAATCCAAAAGTTTGGCATTGTTTAGGCTGAAATCTCACTTTGTAGTTAAATCACAGAATTAGACTCAATCATGCATAGGTCTGTATTTCTGGCTATTTATCTACAATCTGAATTAAAAAGGACTGAAGGCATGGTGTTTTCTCAATCAAGTGCAAGAGTTTCTACTTCCTTCCAGCTCAGCAAAGCCCTTGAGGGAGTTCGGGGTTATTGTTTTCTAAACCTTGAAAGCTAGGCTCACGGTTCATCACTGCTCCTTCTCTTGTTGGGTGTACTCTGCTAAGCTCAGATGAAGCTTTTGTTGCCAGAATTTGTGTTCTGATTCTTTTCAGGCATCTCGGGGATGAAAGAATTGAGCATTGCAGTTTAGAAAGAAGAAGAAGAAAAAAAAGAAACAGCTCTCAACTGTTCCATTCAAGGCACTCTGCACCCACCTAGCAATTTTTACATGGGGTCTTTATGTTTTCCAGTTTGTCTGAGCCCCTGGTTTCAGGTGATAGGGAGGGTGTCATTTCATTTCTTTCTTTGCTTCCCTTTCCTGTTTCTCCTCTTTCTCTGTAAGGAAGAGCTACTTTTCATTTTCTTTTGTGTGTAAGCCTGCTCTGCTGTAGGAGGAAGGAGGGTCTTGGTGAGCTGTCACCTTTCTGTGAACAGACCTCATATTTGGACTGCAGCCCTGTGCATCTTGTAAATAAAGTAGCAGCCTGGGTGGTCTACTCAGTTGCCCTTGGGTCTCAATAATTAGAATACCATGGATCAAATATCAACAGAGTGAAAAGAAGAAGCATCCTCTTCTACTTTGGAGCTGAATTTCCATTTCACCCTCCACTTGTACTAAAATAAAACTGGCAAAAAAAACACACACTCATTATGGAAGATTCACCATCTATCCCAGCCTTCTTCCCATGGTGCTTCCATTCATAGAGGTGAAGTTGATTGTGTCCCTTGGGAAGTAAATTTGGGGAGGAAGGGAATCTATAGGTGATTCCCTACTCTACAAGGAAGATGTAGCAGAGAAAGGCAGCAATCCCTGTCTTGAGTGAAGAGAGGTTAAGGAGGCAGCCTGCTTTAGAATCTCAGGCTGTAATAACAAGCAAGGGGAGGGATTTTGATACATTTGTTATAGCTCTATGCTGTCCCTCCTTTGAAACCCTGTATTTGTTTTTGTTTTTTCTATATTTTTGAATGGAGGGTGGGAAAATAATTGCTATGCCCTCTGTCAAGTGAATTTTCAAAGATTGCTAATTTGATTACAGTAGCATATTCTGATGTCTAGAAACGTGATACCCTTGGCTTTGCTCTTTTTTCTCAAGATTGCTTTGACAATCTGGGGTCTTTTGTGTTTCCACATTTTCCTAAGGAAAACTAAATGAAATAAAAAATAAACAAACGGGACCTAATTGAACCTAAAAACTTTCCCACAGCAAAAGAAACCATCCATGAAATGAAAAGACAGCTTATGAGATGGGAGAAAACACTTGCAAATGATGTGATTGATAAGGGGTTAATATCCAAAATCTATAAACAGCTCATGCAACTCAATATCAAAAACAGAACAATCCAATCAAAAAATGGGCAGAAGACATCAACAGATATTTTTTCAAAGAAGACATAAAGATGGCTAAGAGGAACATGAAAAGATGCTCAGCATTGCCAGTTATCACAGAAATGCAAATCAAAACAACACTGAAATATCACTTATACCGGTCAGAATGGCTATTATCAAAAGAGTACAAATAACAAATGTTGGTGAAGATGTGGAGAAAAGCGAACCCTTGTACACTGTTGGTGGGAACAGAAATTGGTGCAGCCACTATGGAAAACAGTACTGAGTTCAGTTCAGTTCAGTCACTCAGTCATTTCCGACTCTTTGCGACCCCATGAACCGCAGCAAGGCAAGCCTCCCTGTCCATCACCAACTCCAGGAGTCCACCCAAACCCATGTCCATTGAGTCGGTGATGCCATCCAACCATCTGAACCTCGTCGTCCCCTTCTCCTCCTGCCCTCTACCTTTATTATTCACTAATGCAGCAAAATTTGAGACATTTCACAGGGCACTGAATTTAGTTTTTCCTAACATGGGAAAGGACAGAAAAGAGGGGCAAAATTAACTTGGAAAGTGATTGACTATAAATGAGCTGAATTAAACAAAGTCAAAGGACTCATCATTATAGAAAAGTTGAATAAAAATTTTAAAAGAGGACCTTTCCTATGTTATGTTTTTATTTGAAAAGTGAAGCTGGATTTTTTTTCCTCCTCTCACTTTGCCTACTTCTGCCCTCAACTTCCATATAAATTCAGTAGAAAAAAAAAAAAAAAAACACTTCCGACTCTTCTTTGTGACCTACTACCTTCAGCGCCCTTTGCCTGTTCGGGTTCTCTTTTAGCTTTCACTATTGGACACATGCTTTGGGGCTTCCCTTGTGGTTCAGCTGGCTAAAGAATCCACCTGCAATGTGGGAGACCTGGGTTCGATCCTTGGGTTGGGCAGATCCCCTGGAGAAGGGCAAGGCTACTCACTCCAGTATTCTGGCCTGGAGAATTCTATGGACTGTATAGTCCATGGGGTCAAAAAGAGTCAGACATGCCTGAGCGACTTTCATTGGACACATGCAGTCTGCCTACCCCTGGAGCAGCTGACGTCTACCAATGGAGATATCCTCTATGTGTCTAGAAGACAATCATATAATACTTCAAAAGTCAAATGTGGCTAATGACTTTCTTCATCTGGTGATGTATCTCCCCTCCCCCATCTCCCACCCACTTCTTGCTGTCTCTCCATAGGAATGCTGCTAAAAAACAAGGGTGATTAAATATACTAAACTGCCCAACTAGAGGAAATACCAGCATAGCAAAGAAGCTAATAACTTCTTGGAAATTTTCCATATCTGCATAAAATAAACTATTTTATTAGCAGAGGTAGTTTGAGATGGGAAAAAAAATATCAGCAATTTCAGAGAAATCTGGTTTATTGAGATACTTTGCAGAGGTTACATGGTTCTGGCACCAAGGATCCTATAAACAGAGTGAGCAAACCAGATTGGTTGCTTGCTTTCCTGCAGACAGAACAGTTACTTCATTGACTTAGCTAGTCTCCTTTCTGGACTACCAGATAAATGCCACCAAATAAGGGCACAGGCTAGCACTTATTGAGCACTACTATAAGCTAGTGATAGCCCTCATTCTCAGTCACTCAGTTTTGTCCTACTCGTTGTAACCCCATGTACTGTAAACCTCCAGGCTCCTCTGTCCATGGGATTCTCCAGGCAAGAATACTGGAGTGAGTAGCCATTCCCTTCTCCAGGGGATCTTCCAGACCCAGGGATTGAACCCGGGTCTCCTGTGTCTCCTGAATTGGCAGGCAGATTCTTTACCATCTGAGCCACCGGGTTCTAGATTATTGTTTCAGGCATTCATTCTCAGTCGTGTCTGACTCTTTGTGACCCCATGGACTGTAGCTGACCTGGCTCCTCTGTTCATGGGAATTCCCAGGCAAGAATGCTGGAGTGGGTTGCCATTTCCTCCTCCAGGGGATCTTTCCAACCCAGGGATTGAACTTGTTTCTCCTATGTCTCCTGCATTGGCAGGCAGATTCTTTACCACTAGTGCCACCTGGGAAGCCCATCCATAGCCCTAATATGAACAAATAAATTCGTTTGTCTGATCTCTTTCAATATTCTTACATTTGGGGAGGTGGGTGTTATAATTCAAAAACTTTGTGCTTTATTTTTCAGAATCAATTTACATCTTAATATTATGAATATGATGATACCAAACATTTGTTTCATTGTGATTATTAAGCTGTGAAGCTTAATATCACTAAGCACTATTAAAGCTCATGTGTTATGATTGAAAACACTGTGATTACCATGGGGAGTCCTGGTTATAATATTCCTCATTAGGTCTCAACTGTACAGACTGGGCCTCCTGTGATATTTGCAACTTGGCAGGTCACAACATCCTCTTGCTCCCAGAACAAATTATTTTTAAATTACAATGATGAATTTTTAAAATGTTTATTGTAATAGGAGATTTACTCTCCCAACACATTTTCAGCATACAATAAAAAAAAGTATTTTAAACTATGGTCTCTATGTTGTCCAGCATATCTCTAGAAGTCACTTATCTTGCATAGCTAAAACTTTGTACCTGTTCAATAGCAGCTCCCTATTTCTCCCCAGCCTATGGCAACCTCCATTCTCCTCTCTGCTTCTTTGAATTTCACTATTTTAGATACCACTTAAGAGAGGAATCAAGGAATATTCATCTTTCTGTGACTGGCTTATTTCACTCAGCATAATGTCCTCAAGGTTCATGCATGTTACAGCATGTGACCAGATTTCTTTCTTTTGTTAAGATTGAATACTATTCCATTGTATGTATATACTACAATTTCTTTATCCATTTATTCTTTCGCAGACATTGAGGTTGTATCCACTTCTTGGCTCTTGTGAATAATGCTCTAAGAAATATGGGAGTGTAAATATCTCATTGAGATCCTGATTGAAATTCTTTTGGAGACTCAGAAGTAGGACTACTGGATCACATGGTAGCTCCAGTTTTAATTTTTTGGGGAAACTCCTTGCTGTTTTCCACAGCAGTTACAGCATTATGCATTCTTACCACCTGTGAAAAAGGGTTCCAATTTCTCTACAAGTTCACCAACACGTGCTGTCTTAAGTTTTTTAAAGTAATAACCCTCCTAATAAGTGTGAGGTTTTATCTCGCTGTAGCTGTGATTTGTGTTTCCTTCATGTTTAGTGACACTGAGAATCCTTTTGTACACTTATTGGACATTTGTATGTCTCTGGAGAAATGTCTATTCTAGTCCCTTTTAAATTGTGTTATTATTATTATTTCTATTGAATTGCAGGGGTTTCTTGTATATTTTGGAAATTAACTTCTTATCAGATACATGGTTTGCACATATTGTCTCTCATTTGGTAGGCTGCATTTTAATTGATTGCAACCTTTGCTTTGCAAAGACTTTCTAGTTTGATACAGTCCCATTTATTTAGTTTTGCTTTTATTGCCTGTGCCTGAGGCTTTATAGTCATGAAATCATTGTCAACACCAAAGTCATGAGGTTTTTGCCCTACATTTACTTCTAGGAGTTTTATAGCTTCAGGTCTTAGCTTTAAGTGTTTAATCCATTTTGAGTTGATTTTTTGTTTATGATTTAAGATAAGGGCTCAGTTTCATTCTTTTGCACATGAATGTCCAGTTTTTCCAACACTAGTCTTGGTGCCCTTGTCAAAGATCTGTTGATCCCACATGCATAGATTTATTTCTGTGCTCTCTAGGCAGCGCCATCAGTCCCTTTGTCTTTATGCCAGCACTAATTATTGTAGCTTTCTTTTGAAGTAAGGAAATGTGATGCTTCCAGCTTTGTCTTTCTCAAGATTATTTTAGATATCTGGGGTCCTTTGTAGGTGCCATATGAATTTTAGAATTGTATTTCCTATTTCTGTAAAAAATGTCATTGATATTTTGATAGGGATAGCATTGAATCCGTAGATCACTGTGGATGATATGGGCATTTTAACCATATGAACATGAGAGGTCTTTCCACTCTTGGTGTCTTTAGTTTCTTTCCAACATTTTGTAATGTTCAATGTACAAGACTTTTACCTTCTAAGTTAAATTTATTCCAAAGTGTTTTATTCTTTTTGATAGTATTGCAAATGGGATTATTTTCCTAATTTCCTCTACAGAGAATTCATTATCATTGTATGGAAACACTACCCATTTTTGTTGATTTTGTGTCCTGAAACTTTACTGAATTTGTTTCTTAGTTCTAAAAGTTTTATTTTTGGTGGAGTCTTCAGAGGTTCTCATATATGAAATCATGTCATGTGCAAACAGATAGAATTTTCCTTCTTTATTTTCTTAACTCAATTCCTTTTATGTCTTTGGAGTACCTAATTGCTCTGACTAGGACTTTCAGTACTGTGTTGAATAGGAGTGGCAGTGGCAAGACTGGTCATCCTTGCCTTGTTCTTGATCTCAGAGGAAAACTTTTCAGCTTCTCATTGTTCAGTATGATATTAGTGGTACGCTTGTTGTATATGGCCTCATTATGTTGAGGTGATTCCCGTCTACTCCTAGTTTATTAACAGGTTTACCATGAAAATATGTTTAATTTTATCAAAAGATTTTTCTACATCTGTTGAGATAATTATGTTATTTTTATCCTTTATTCAGTTAATGTGGTGTATAGCATTAATTGATTTTCATATGGTGAACCATTTTTTTAATTCCTCCCTCTTGAACATAGTGTAGATGATTCTTTTAATATGCTGTTGAATTCTGTTTGCTAGTATTATGATTAAATTTTGAATAAAGTGTTTTTTTTTAATTTAAAAACATGCAATATTTAAAATTTTTTCTAAAAGATTGACAGGGAAACTGAACTCTCTTTTATATCTCTGACTGACAGAGTCTCTGAGGGTAAGGGATAAAAGGGATAAGAAAACTGAAAAAAAAAATTCAAGCAAGCAGACAAGGAATTGTTGGTCTTACTTATCTATTAATTGGATCCTTAAAATCAGTGGTTCCTTTTCCCTCTAGCTGTCTCAGTTTCCCAGTTTGTTAAATGAGGGTTGCCTTTGTTCAGTCGCTAAGTCGTGTCTGACCCTTTGCAATCTCATAGACTGCAGCACACCAGTCTTTCCTGCCCTTCACTATCTCCCTGAGATTGCTCAAACTCCTACCCTTTGAGTCAGTAATGTTATCCAACCATCTCATCCTCTGTCACCCCCTTCTTCTCCTGCCCTCAATCTTTCCCAGCATCAGGGTCTTTTCCAATGAGTCAGTTCTTCGCATCAAGCTGAGCTTCATCATCAGTCCTTCCAATAAATATTCAGGATTGATTTCCTTTAGGATTCACTGGCTTGATCTCCCTGCAGTCCAAGGGACTCTCAAGAGTCTTCTTCAGCACCACAGTTAAAAGCATCCATTCTTTGGTGCTCTGCCTTCTGTGGAGAAGGAAATGGCAACTCACTCCAGTATTCTTGCCTGGAGAATCCCATGGACAGAGGAGCCTGGCAGGCTACAGTCCATGGGGTAGCAAAAGTCAGACATGACTTAATAACTAAATCACCTGCCTTCTGTATGGTCCAACTCTCACATCTGCACATGACTACTGGAAAAATCATAGATTTGACCAGGTTCTTGCCATTTCTGTCCTTTATTGTATTGTTCCCTTGGTATCTCTAATTTTCTTGAAAAGATCACTGGTCTTCCTCAGTTCTATTGTTTTCCTCTATTTCTTTGCATGTTCACTTATGAAGGCCTTCTTATCTCTCCTTACTGTCCTCTGGAACTCTGCATTCAGTTGGGTATATCTTTGCCTTTCTCCCTTGCCTTTTGCTTCTCTTCTTTTCTCAGCTATGTGTAAAGTCCCCTCAGATAACCACTTTGCCTTCGTGCATTTCTTTTTCTTGAGGATGGTTTTGGTTACTACCTCCTGTACAATGTTACAAACTTCTGCCCATAATTCTTCAGGCACTCTGTCTACCAGATCTCATGCCTTGAATCTACTCATCCACCTCCACTGTGTTTGTTTCTTTTATTTTTACCCTAAAAAGCTAATTGCTTTTGTAATTATCACTCAGTATAAAGTATCTTGGGCAAAAGGTAAAGACAAAAAACAAACTAACAAACTCAGGCACCAAAAAAGGGATACATATGCCCTAGGGCAAACCTTCCTCCAATCTAGAGCCTCAGTCCCATCTCTTATAGTCAACTGCTGCTGACACTTTCTGGGATATCTTTCCAGGACTTTTTAAGTCATTTCCAGGCATGCTGCATGTATGGCATGCTAAGTCACTTCAGTTGTGTCTGACTCTTTGTGACCCCATGGACTGTAGCCTGCCAAGCTCCTCTGTCCATGGGATGTGCCAGGCAAGAATACTGGATTTGGTTGCCATTTCTTCCTCCAGGGGATCAAAAAGGCATTTCCTTTGGCTCCTGCACTGCAGGCAGATTTTTTACAGCTGAGCCACTGGGGAAGCCCTATATCCAGGCATATGTACATATTTTATTTTGTGTCTTCTTCCAGTGGAAGAATACAGAGGCCTCTACATAGGAAGAGGCAGAAAAAACATATTGGTTGATATAGTGCAGTCTTGGAAGACAGACAACCTGGGTTTATGTCTGGGTTCTGTCACACACCAGTTTTGCTTTTTTTTTTATAACTTGACTATATCCCTTAATCTTCTGTGTATCTCCAGTTCCTAATCTGTTATACTGGGATGATAATAGAGACTATTTCATATGGTTTGATGTAAAGACTAGGTGAATTAGTAAATAAAGGTTCAACACCAGTTGCTCAGTAAGTGATCTTTCCATGGGAGTTAGTCTATACCTTCACATATAAAGTATATAGAGGATCTTGACCCATGGGCAACTTCCCTATCTATTGGCATTCTTTTTAATGGCCTTATTACTTTGAACCAAATTTTATATAACCAGCCTCCTACCAATGAACATTGAAGTTGTTTCCATATTTTTGCTCTTATAATCATTACTGCAAGGAAAATCCTTGCACACACTACATTTGCACACACATGTGAACATGTTGTTAGGATACTTTCTGAGAAGAGAAATTACTGGGTTAAAGGGGATATGCCCTTAAAATGTTGCTCTGTAATGCTTACTTGATTTCCAGTAAGTTCTAACAACTCATTCTCCATCAGTGTTATAGACTGCCAGTTACTGACACCCACAAAAACTTTGTGAACTATTAATTTTGTTTTATGTACTTACCACTCCAAAATGGGAAAAATAGTATCTCATTACTGTTTTAATTTGCATGTCTTTAAATATGATTAAAGCTAAGCATCTTTTCCTTTCTTCATAAACTATTTATACTTCTTTTTGTATTAACTACCTGTTCATGTTGTTGACAATTGAATGACTTTTAAAACGGATTATCATTTTAAAAAATTATCTTACACAAATTCCATTATTTGATAGTTCCCAGAATTTTGACTTTAAATTAAAAAATGAAGAAACAACCAAGTTACCCATTTTACAGAGGAAGAAACCAAAGTCTCAAAGAATTCAAATGACTCTAACATAATGTTAGAGCTAGGTAATGACAGAGCTGGAATTTTAATACTTTTTTTAATGGAAGCAGCTGCACTACTTTTTAAACAATACCACTTTTCATCTTTGCTTTTACAGCTGTAATTTTCTCCATACCACATTCATTGCTTCACCATAAAGCAGCCATATGTTTTAGCATGTGGAGTATCCTATTAACTTGACTTTCCTATAAATATGTAGAGTGTTAAGGAATAGGTAATCTCACTGGAGTCACTACTAAATATTTCCAAAGAAAGTCTTTTTCACAGAGGTCCTTTAGTTCTTATAATAACATCTTCAGCACCTCCCAACTGGTTCTACAAAGTTTATTTTGCTTTGTTGTTTCTTAATCTATCAGGTATCCTTGGGAGATTAATATGCTCTCATTGTATTCCATTTGGTATTCTGAAAATAACATGTTAGGGAATAATGAGATCAAGAGAATTGTTTTTTACTAAAATAAAATATACCAGTATGTTAATTTCAGGCTGATATCAATCTATAGAGGTCAGACAAATTATGAAGTAAAGCAGTGAGGAAAGATTTGTATATGGGATGAGGTGACCAGGGGTAAGAACAAGACAGAATTTCCTGTCTTCTGTATTGAAACCAAGCCTTTTGCATTCTCATCTGTGAGTGAAATAAACACTATTATTTGAGTGCTTACTCTGTTTTGGGCACTGTGCTAAGCTTTTTATATGTACTATCTAATTTATTTCTCACAGCACTTTGTAAGATGAGTGTTATTTTGTATATGAGAAAAATGATGTTCAGGAAATGTAAATAGTGCCCAGAGTCAAATAATTAGCTGTTTATAGAGTCAAGATTCAAACATAGGACATCTACCAGTAAAGTTCATGTGCATTCCACTATCTTATATTCTCTATAGATTTAAAGCATATGGTCTAAACATAGGTCATAGAAGAGACAGAAGAGAATATATTGATCCATGTGTGAACAATTAAAGCTGTCAGAAATTGATTTATTAACCTTTAATTTAGTGAGGTTTATTTTATTTATATTCAAAGTATATCATGCAAAATTCTGGGCTGGGTGAAGCACAAGCTGGAATAAAGATTGCAGAGAAGAATATCAATAACTTCAGATATACAGATGACACAACCCTTATTGCAGAAAGCAAAGGGGAATTAAACATCCTCTTGATGAAGGTGAAAGAGGAGAATGGGAAAGCCAGCTTAAAACCCAACATTCAAGAAATGAAGATCATGGCATCTGGTCCCATCACTTCATGGCAACTAGATGGGGAAATAATGGAAACAGTGAAAGACTATTTCTGGGGGGTTCCAAAGTCACTGCATATTAAAATTAAGAGATGCTTGCTCCTTGGAAAAAAAGCTATGACAAACCTAGGCAGTGTATTAAAAAGCAGACACGCTACTTTGCCAACAAAGGTCCATATTAGTCAAAGCTATGGTTTTTCCAGTAGTCATGTATGGATGTGAGAGTTGGACTATAAAGAAAGCTGAGCACCAAAGAATGGATGCTTTTGAACTGTGCTTTTGGAGAAGACTCTTGAGAGTCCCTTGGACTGCAAGGAGATCCAACCAGTCCATCCTAAAGGAGATCAGTCCTGAATATTCATTGGAAGGACTGATGCTGAAGCAGAAGCTATAATACTTTGGCCACCTGATGGGAAGAGCTGACTCATTGGAAAAGGCCTGATGCTGGGGAAGACTGAAGGCAGGAGAAGTGGATGACATAGGATGAGATGATTGGATGGCATCACCAACTCGATGGACATGAGTTTGAGCAAGCACCAGGAGATGATGAATGACAGGGAAGCCTGGTGTGCTGCAGTCCATGCAGTCACAACTGAGTGACTGAACAACAAATTTTAGTGAGTTCTTGTTAGAATGTTAGGGCATTCATATATTAGATGTACAGCGTCCTAGATCACTTTTTTCCAAAATTGTTTCATAGAATACTGATTCTTAGGGCTAATGGGTGATTTTTTTTAAGTTTCTGTGATTAAATAGTTTTGGAAAATGTTGATTTTATTTAAGGTAAATGAGTTTATTAACTAGGTACTTCTCAGAATGTTGACTGTGCTAATGTGCATTTTAACACTCCAAAGCATGTCATAGAGTGTTCTGTGTTTCCTAATCTAATTTAACTTGCAGTTTCCTTTTTTAAAGGTCTCATGTGCCATGGAACACACCTTGGGAAATTCTGACTAATTGGAACTTCAAGTTACTTTTAACTCTAAGTATTTATGATTCCACGATTCTGCAACTGGCCATGAAGACCCAAGAGAAGGCTGCTATGTACATACATCTTTATCTTACATTCTTGGCCTAATTAATCTGTAAGTGTTCTACACTGTAAAACTTTTTAATTGAGCTCAAGGTGACATTTTTGTGAAATTTCTTGACAGGATGATTGATTATTCAAGCATTGGTTGGAAGGTTGAACTGGACCACAGATTCTGAGAACTAGCTACACATCAGACTCAACTAAGGTATTTGTTATAAACACAAACTTCTGGGCCCAATTACTAGGAATTATGATTCTAAATTTTAGAAAAAGGCTCTACAAACTATTTTAAACAAGTGTTCCAGGTGTTCTGAAGTCCTTGTTTGCTCCATATGTAAACATTTGGAAGTTCTTAAGATATAAAGTTCAGAAAGCCTGTGGGAATGCTCCAGAAGAGTTCTCAAATTTCTCCACAAATCAGTTTTGAAAGTTCTACCCAAGACCTTGGAAACTAGGGGAGTAAGGCTTGGGAATATATCTTTATGAAAAACTCTAGAGGTGACTCAGTTATTGCTGGGTCCCAGGTATATACTTAAGGACCACTGGTTTACTTGATTTCAAATTCTTTCTAACCAGCATATCCTTTGATTTCACAAGTGTGATGTGACCTCAAAATATCCTTACTACATGAAGGGAAGCATGCATCCAGGAATAGGCTAGTTATAGAGACACTGTGCTCAGATTTGACTGTCACTTTAAGAGGAATGGGCTTCCCTGGTGGCTTAGATGGTAAAGGTAAAGCATCTGCTTGCAATGCGGGAGACCTGGGTTCGATCCCTGAGTCAGGAAGATCTCCTGGAGAAGGAAATGGCAACCCACTCCAGTACTCTTGCCTGGAAAATCCCATGGACAGAGGAGCCTGATAGGCTACAGTCCATAGGGTCAGAAAGAGTCAGATGACACGAGAGACAAACTGGGAGAAGCTCAGAGGGTAGGAGTCAAGATAGTGAGGTACTGCAACATGTGCCATAAGAGGAATTATTGAAGGAACTGGGAGTGTTTATCTTAGAGAGGAGAAGAATAGTGTGAAGGTAAGAATATTATCTTTAAATATTCAAAAGGTTGTCTGTGGGGGACATATTAAGCTTGTTGTTTACTGTGCTTGAAAAATGAAGAAACATCTAATAGACACAAAGGAAAGTATTATGCTTGAGCACCTATTAGGCTAGAGATGTCCTAGGCATTTTATGTACATTATGCAATTTAATATTCACAGAAAATCTGCAAAAATAGGTACTGTTGACCCATTTTACAGATGAAGATAAAGGACGAGAAGGGGTAAATCTTCCCATGTTGCTATGGATAGTGTAGCTGAGCTACCAGGGATGCCACTGGTAGTGGTTAAGGCCATTCACAAATATTTCATTTCTCCTCCTTCTAGACAAAGGGTATGATTGGACTTCCCAATCTTATTTGAAGCAAAAAGATGGGTGTGTAACTACTGGGTGGAATTTTTAAAAGTCTCTGTATGATTCACCATAGTCTCTTCCCCCTGTAGTGGTGACAATGAAAACATGCCAAGATGAAGCAGAAGTTCCCTGAAAACAAGTAAGAAATAAATCTTTCTCACTGGCCATGAAGACCCAAGAGTGGGCTGAGATATCTAGATATAGATCTCCTTATTCTATGGGCTTCCCAGGTGGCACTTTTGGTTAAGAACCTGCCTGACAATGCAGGAGACATAAGAGATGTAGGTTTGATCCCTGAGTTGGGAAGATCCCCTGTAGGAGGGCATGACAACCCATTCCAGTATTCTTGCCTGGAGAATCCCAGAGAAGCCTGGTCAACTACAGTCCATAGGGTCACAAAAAGTCAGACATTACTGAAGCAACTTAGCACACACATCCTTATTCTATATTCTTGGTCTAAGCTATAAATGTTCTGTTGTATAAATTTCTATTTCTCACTGGGACTTTGATTTATTTCTTACTGTGGCATTACTCAGCCCATACTGCTGAAGCAAATGTGAGTAGAGGAGTCAGAGTTAACGTAGTCTATTCTGCTTCCAAAACCTTCCTTTTCATCATAATACAAGGCCTCCAAAATGACCTATAGCAATGTTCTATAGCAATGATACAGAATATCTCATTAGCTCTGTCATGTAAATATTTGATAACCCTTGTGGAAACTATTATAGATGGGGTTGATAACTCACATAGCTGAATGATCTCTTCCAGTTCCTATGTTCTATGATTTCCTGATTCTATGATAAGCTAGGGAACCTAGGTGTAAGATCAGTGTGTGTGTGTGTGTGTGTGTGTGTGTGTGTGTGTGTGTTTACATGTGTATTTTTCCTTTTCCTCTTTTCTAGATCTAAGGCATATCCACTCTATCAGGACCTTGCTCAGGGTATCTCAGCTGGTCTTTTTAAAAAAAAAGAGGTTCTGCTTTTTTCCCCTAACAACCATAAAATTTGGCACAAAGTCACAATAACATGACTATTGGCTTCTATTCTTAATGACTTCCCTGAGGGGGAAAAAAGCATTTGCATTTCAGCTCATACTTTTCTGGCACATAATACATTCTTACATGCATTTATAATTTGGGGGGAAGTTGCACCTTCCTGTAGGTACTCCAAGGTTAGTGCTATTTCAAAATATTATTTCTACATTTTATGTCATAATTTCTGGTGGTCTTCTCAGGTGGCACAGTAGTAAAGAATCAGCCTGCCAATGCAGGAGACATAGGAGATGTGGGTTCAATCCTGGGGTCAGAAAAATTCCCTGGAGGAGGAAACGGCAACCCATTCTAGTATTCTTGCCTGGAAAATCCATGGACAGAGCAGCCTAGCAGGTTAGTCCATGGGGTCTCAAGAAGTTGGACACAAATGAGTGACTGAGCACATCATTATAATCATTTTCACGTCATCACTGAAGCACATAGCATTTTGGGTGTGATCTCATTGGAGCTAAGATGTGATGAAAATCAATAAACAGTTATCAGATTCCTATCCTCCTATGCTTTAAATATTTCTATTTCTTATCTTGGTTACTATGAATATAACTCATCCAGCTTCAGAGACACTTCAGAAGAAAGTATACTCACTCAGCTTTACAAAAACAGAAACCACAAAATTATATCACAAATTACTCACAGCACCTTTGAAGATGACTATCAGTGTGTAAGGCATGGAATGCCTGCAAAGGAAGACTTAGACATTTGGGACCAAATCTGAAAAACATCACTGCAAAATTGAAAAAAACAATCTATTGGGCATGACAGGATCTCTTCAAAATAACATATAAGAAATGTAAAGCTGGTATTATGGCAAAAAGGCTATATCCTGCCTTTCAACCATGAGGCCTCTTCAGTTGAGTTCAGTCTCTCAGTCCTGTCTGACTCTTTGCGATCCCATGAACCGTGACACGCCAGGCCTCACTGTCCATCACCAACTCTGGAGATTACCCAAACCCATGTCCATTGAGTCGGTGATGCCATCCACCCATCTCATCCTCTGTCTTCCACTTCTCCTCCTGCCCTAAATCTTTCCCAGCATCATGGTCTTTTCAAGTGAGTCAGCTGTTTGCATCAGCTGGCCAAAGTAATGGACTTTCAGCTTCAACATTAGTCCTTTCAGTGAACACCCAGGACTGATATTCCTTAGGATGGACTGGTTGGATCTCCTTGAAGTCCAAAGAATTCTCAAGAGTCTTCTACAACACCACAGATCAAAAGCATCAATTCGTCAATGCTCAGCTTTCTTTATAGTCTAACTCTCATATCCATACATGACTACTGGAAAAACCATAGCCTTGACTAGACGGACCTTTGTTGGTAAAGTAATGTTTCTGCTTTTAAATATGCTGGCTAGGTTCGTCATAACTTTCCTTCCAAGGAGTAAGCTTCTTTTACTTTCATGGCTGCAATCACCATCTGCAGTGATTTTGGAGCCCCCCAAAATAAAATCAGCCACTGTTCCACTGTTTCCCCATCTATTTGCCATGAAGTGATGGGACCAGATGCCATGATCTTAGTTTCCTGAATGTTGAGCTTTAAGCCAATGTTTTCACTCTCCTCTTTCACTTTCATCAAGAGGCTCTTTATTTCTTCATTTTCTGCCATAAGGGTTGTGTCATTTGCATATCTGAGGTTATTGATATTTCTCCCAGCAATCTTGATTCCAGCTTGTGCTTCTTCCAGCCAAACATTTCTCATGATGTATTCTGCATGTAAGTTAAATAAGCAGAGTGACAATACACAGCTTTGATGTACTCCTTTTCCCATTTGGACCCAGTCTGTTGTTCCATGTCCAGTTCTAACTGTTGCTCCCTGACCTGCACACAGGTTTCTCAAGAGGCAGGTCAGGCAGTCTGGTATTCCCATCTCTTTCAGAATTTTCCAGAGTTTATTGTGATCCCCACAGTCAAAAGCTTTGGCATAGTCAATAAAGCAGAAATAGATGCTTTTCTGGAACTCTCTTGCTTTTTCAATGATCCAACGGATGTTGGCAATTTAATCTCTGGTTCCTCTGCATTTTCTAAAACCAGTTTGAACATCTGGAAGTTAATGGTTCATGTATTGCTGAAGCCTTGCTTGGAGAATTTAGAGCATTACTTTACTAGCGTGTCAGATGAGTGCATTTGTGTGGTAGTTTGAACAATCTTTGGTATTGCCTTTATTTGCGATTGGAATGAAAACTGACCATTTCCAGTCCTGTGGCCACTGCTGAATTTTCCAAATTTCCTGGCATATTGAGTGCGGCACCTTCATAGCATTGTCTTTCAGGATTTGAAATAGCTCAACTGGAATTCCATCACCTCCACCAGCTATGTTCATATTGATGCTTCCTAAGGCCCATTTGACTTCACATTCCAGGATGTCTGGCTCTAGGTGAGTGATCACATCATCATGATTATCTGGGTCATGAAGATCTTCTTTGTACAGTTCTTCTGTGTATTCTTATCACCTCTACTTAATATCTTCTGCTTCTCTTAGGTCCATACCATTTGTGTCCTTTATTGAGCCCATCTTTGCATGACATGTTCCCTTGGTATCTCTAATTTTCTTGAAAAAATCTCTAGTCTTTCCCATTCTGTTGTTTTCCTCTGTTTCTTTGTATTAATCAATGAGAAAGGCTTTTTTTTATCTCTCCTTGCTATTCTTTGGAACTCTGCATTCAAATGGGTATATCTTTCTTTTTCTTCTTTGCTTTTCACTTCTCTTCTTTTCACAGCTATTTGTAAAGCCTCCTCAGACAGCCATTTCCCCTTTTTTCATTTCTTTTTCTTGGGGATGGTCTTGATCCCTGTCTCCTGTACAACGTCATGAACCTCCATCCATAGTTCATCAGGCAGTCTGTCTATCAGATCTAGTCCCTTAAATCTATTTCTCATTTCAACTGTATAATCATAAGGGATTTGATTTAGGTCATACCTTAATGGTCTAGTGGTTTTCTCCACTTTGTTCAATTTAAGTCTGAATTTGGCAATAAGGAGGTCATGATCTGAGCCACAGTCAGCTCCCAGTCTTGTTTTTTGCTGACTGTATAGAGCTTCTCCATCTTTGACTGCAAAGAATATAACCAATCTGATTTTGGTGTTGACCATCTGATGATGTCCATGTGTAGAGTCTTCTCTTGTGTTGTTAGAAGAGGGTGTTTGCTATGACCAGTGCATCCTCTAGGCAAACTCTATTAGCCTTTGCCCTGCTTCATTCTGTATTCCAAGGACAAATTTGCCTGTTACTCCAGTGTTTCTTGACTTCCTACTTTTGCATTCCAGTCCCCTATACTGCAAAGGACATCTTTTGGGGGGGGTTAGTTTGAAAAGGTCTTATAGGTCTTCATAGAACTGTTCAACTTCAGTTTCTTCATCATTACTGGTCGAAGCATAGACTTGGATTACAGTGATATTGAATGGTTTGCCTTGGAAGCGAACAGAGATTATTCTATTGTTTTTAAGGTTGCATCCCAGTACTCCATTTTGGAAACTTTTGTTGACTATGATGGCTACTCCATTTCTTCTAAGGGATTCCTGCCCACAGTAGTAGGTATAATGGCCATCTGATTTAAATTCACCCATCCCAGTCCGTTTTAGTTTGCTGATTCCTAGAATGTCAACGTTTACTCTTGCCATCTCCTGTTGGTCCACTTCTAATTTGCCTTGATTCGTGGACCTAACATTCCAGGTTCCTATGCAATATTGCTCTTCACAGCATCAGACTTTACTTCCATCACCAGTCACATCCACAGCTGGGTGTTGTTTTTGCTTTGGCTCCATCCCTTCATTCTTTCTGGAGTTATTTCTCCACTGATCTCCAGTAGCATATTGGGCACCTACCGACCTGGGGACTTCATCTTTCATTGTCCTATCTTTTGGCCTTTTCACACTGTTCATGGGGTTCTCCAGGCAAGAATACTGAAGTGGTTTGCTATTCTCTTCTCCAGTGGACCACATCTGACTATAAAACCCGATTGTCTTTCCATTGGAGTATGTGTGTGCTCAGGAATGTAGTTATGCAGGTAATCTATGTGTGTTCTATGCTCTTGCTGGTAAGACGCTCTGGGAAAACAAAGTGTTTGGTTAAGTTGCTAAATACCCATCCCCCAAACCTTCAAAAGGCACATTAGCATATCAAAGGCATTGAAAAAACCTGTAGAAAGTATGCTTCAGTAGCTTTGTTTAACCCAGCATTTCCCAAATGTATTTGCTAATGGAACTTTTATTTTAACAATGCCTTTTGAAATAGAGCAAGGAACACATTTTGGCAGTTAGTGAGTTAAGGAAAAAGTAAGCTTTAAACATATCAAGTATTTTATAAATGTGGAAAGGGTGATAGGCTTGGTATGGAAATTCTTTCCATTTTCCACATGTGTGACCTTGAACAACTTACTGATCCTTTGCTCTGAACTTCAGTTTCTTCTTCAGTAGCATGGAGATAAAAATGTTAAGTCAAATAAGGTATGCTAGACCCAGGACAGCAGTAAAGCTTAGTGGTTAAAGGCATAGATTCTGGAACCACCTCTACTGTTACCTATGTGTATGATGTTGGGCAAATTATTTCCATTTATTTTTCCTCTATTTACTCATTTGTAAAATGGGAGAAGAATAGCACCTACCACAGAGGTTTGCTGTGGGCATTCAATGGTGATAAATTACTTCAAGTGTGCATTCCACTCAACATAAGCTATTATTTTAGCTTCACCAAATACCCGAATCAGTGTAATTTGTTCAATAAACCGTAGTTAAATTTTAATCAGAAGTAAACATGTTAACAGAAGGGCTGAAGTCTGGAATTTATCGGGGTGGGGAGTAAGAGTGGGGGCAGGGTGGAAAATTGAGAGAGACTGGAAAGCAGGAATATTCCGTATTTATTCAGTCACTTTGTAGATGGTTGCTTTGATCAGTGTTCTCAAAAATTATCTTCCTCCTGACAAGCCAGCCCCTAGCATATTAGTCTGTCACAGCTGAAGTATACTGTTAAAATCCTCCAGCTCTAATTCACCTTCTAGGGAGTTCCACATTAACTGAACAATTCTCTTTAAGACTTGCCTAGAAACATTCTTTTCATAATTCTAGGATTACTTCCTCTTCAATATTTCTACATCAGTACTAGGCTTCCGAGGTGGCTCAAGGGTAAAGAATCCACCCAACAATGCAGGAAACTCAGGGGACACCAGTTCGACATCTGGGTCAGGACGATCCCTGGAGGAGAAAATGGTAATCCACTTCAGTATTATTTCCTGGCACATCCCATGGACAGAGGAGCCTGGTGGGCTACAGTCCACGGGGTCTCAAAGAGTCAGACATGGCTGAGTGCACACAGCACACACACTGGTTCCGAAAGTGAGTTTAAATCTTACTTGTGGTTGCATAGTTCAAAAGAGACTTACAGGAAAAAACTCATAGTAAAGTACATTCACAAAGAGTGGCTTCAATAAATATCAAGAAGGGTTCCAAAACCAAAGAGAAATGAGAGATTCTCTTACCAGGGGAAAGAGAAGATTTAATCATTGCAATTGTGCACTAATTTTAGCTCTGAAGTCATTAAGATCTGAATTCCATTTATTTTTCAAACTCAGTCACTCCATTCCAGGTTTTAATCACCAATTGTACAGCTCTATAAAGTTAGAATCAAGCTCACCATTCGTTTAGGTCTTTTTTTTTTTTCAGATTTTTTCAGTGGTTAGCATTCTTAGTTCCTCAAAGCCCAGTGTTTAAATCTTCAAATCTTCAATCCTTGCTGGCAATTTTTTAAGGCACTATTATTCATTTTATGGCTGATACACACACACACACACATACACACACATTTCCTCCTTTTGTATATTACTGGAGCCCATCTCCCAGTTCCTAGATCAATGGGACGTCATCAACTGATGATGGTTACTCTTGGATTGTCTCAACTTTCCTGAACCCACTGTAACACCATATTATTGCCTCTACCCCACTGAAGCAAGGGAAACATCTCTAGCAAGGAAAACAACGTTCTACATTTTTCCAAGCCCAATGGACTTACTTCAAAGTAGCATTTGATATAGCTGACCACTCCATCCTCTCCTGTTTGGCTTCTGCATACTTTCTTGGTTTTCCTTCCTACCTCATTAATGGCTTCTCAATCTCCTATGTTGATTCTCCCTTTACTCGAAGATCTGTAAATATTTAGGTTCTAGGATGATGCATACCATTTCTGTAAGAGTAAAGCCCAAAGTACTAATTCTGGCTGGTAAGACCCTACAGGATTTGCAATCCCTACCCCAGTACTTTTCTGATCAAGCATCCTCATTTCTATCCTCTGTTTTCCATCAATGAAGAAGTGAAGTGAAGTCACTCAGTCACGTCCGACTCTTTGTGACCCCATGGACTGTAGCCTACCAGGCTCCTCCATCCATGGGATTTTCCAGGCAAGAATACTGGAGTGGGTTGCCATTTCCTTCTCCAGGAGATCTTCCCCACCCAGAGATCAAACCCTGGTCTCCCTCATTGTAGACAGACGCTGTAGCATCTGAGCCACCAGAGAAGTCTGCACTCTTTGAAATATTCATTACCACTTATTGTCTCCACTTTCTCTCTTACCATTTGCTCTTGAACTCATTGTAATCCTGTTTTCAGCCAAACTACACCACTCCACTCCATTAAATAGTTGTTGTCAAGATCACAAGTGACTTCCTAATTGCCAAATATAAAGATCAATGTTCAGTCTTTCCCTTACCTCACCTGTCCACAACATCTGAAAAGTTGATTGCATTTTCCTTCGTAAAATAGTGGGTCACTTTTTTCTGGGATACCACCATTTCTCATTTCTTTGCCTACCTTACTGACATCTCTGGCTCTTTGCTTAGATCTTCCCCCTTGTGCTGACAACTAAACATTGGAATGTCCCAGCGATTTGTCTCAGATTTATCTTTTTCTCTGTTTATACTCATTTCCTAGGTGGTCCTGTCTTGTCCCAAGGCTATAAATATCATGAATAAACTGATAACTCCCAGATTTTTATCTGCTGCCTAGAATTCTTATCTGAACTATAAATTTGTATACTTAACAGCCAACTTTACATCTGCACTAATATGTATTTCAATCAAACATAACACATCCAATACTACTGATGTGTGGTTTGTTTAGTGGCTCAGTCGTGTCCGACTCTGCAACCCCATGGACTGTAGCCCACCAGGCTCCTCTGTTTATGGGGATTCTCTAGGAAAGAATACCAGAGTGGGTTGCCAGGCCCTCCTCTAGGGGATCCTCCCAACCCAGGGGTCAAACCTGGATCTCCCGAATTGCAGGCAGATTCTTTACCAATCTGAGCCACCAGGGAAGCCAAAACTGCTGATACCCCAGCCCAAAACCCATTCCTCCTAAAGGCTTAACCATTTCAATAAATGTTAATGTTGCTAATGTCATTGTTGATTTGTTAATACAAATGCTTTGGAGTCAGCTTTGCCTTTTTTTTTTAATCCAACACTTGATAACCAACATTTCAGTAAATCCTACTATTTTCGCCTACAAAAAATAAACAGAAATCACAATGGAACAAAGGCCGAAGTCAGCCATACCATCTCCATACTGTTCTCACCATACCATCTGCATTGCATTCACTTTGGAGCTAGCTATCACGCTTTCTTGTTTAGATGACTTCAAGAGTCTCCTAGTCAGTCAGCTGGCTTCCTCCCTCTGCCTTACTATGGACTATTCTCTACGCAGGAGATTTACCCTCTAAAAATGTGTCAGATCATGTCACTTCCCTGCTAAAAGCCATCCAATGAAGCTCCTATCACTCAGAGAAAAGCCAAAGTCCTTACATGAGCTTTTAAAGTTCTTCATAATCCAGTCCTTGGTTTCCCCAACCTCATCTCCTACCCTTTCCCCTCTTGCTCACTCTCAAGTCAGAGGTGCCTCCTTGCTAGTTTTTGAATGTGAACATGATAGTCATGCTCCTCCCTTAGTATTTTTTCACCTCTTATTTATTCCTTCTGCCTGCAATACTCTCCCCTCGCCCCCCCCGGGAGTCACATTTCTCACTCCATTTCAAGCAGTTCCCTGTTCAAATAACACCTTCTAAGAGAGAGACTCCCCCAGGCCACTTGATTATGCTGATTTATTTTTCTTCAGAGTATCTACACATACTGAAAATATATAGTATTGTCTGTCATGTCTGACTATAATGGAATATAAATTCATGAATACAGGTCCACTACAGTTTTGCTTTCTGATATATCCCCAGTACCAAGAATTCTATCTGGCAGATAGTAGGTACTCAGTAAGTATTAAATCAATGTGTGAAATAGATTTTCTTTTATACTCTGCAGGAGAGTTCACAGATTCAAATACCTTCAGTGGTACTTCAAATATAAGAATTCATTCCACTCATTTATTAATTCCAGTATTTTTTGAGCCAGGTGCTGGGGCTACAGTGATGAAAAGTAAAGTGGTTCCTATCCTCCTGGAATTTGATCACTTTCCTACTTTCTTTTTCCCATTTTCCCACGCCTGTCACCACTTCCATTGAAATGCATCCCTTCTGTGTTTTATATCTTAACAAAATGCTGCTACTTACATGGTCAGCCAAGCTAAAACCTGAGGGGTAACTCTGACTTCTTTTTTCCTACAGCCCCCAAACCCAATCATTTGTCATTTTCAGTCAATTCTATCCGATAATATCTCTAAGATCTATCATTACTGTTCCACTTTTACTGTCAAATAAATTTCACTCTCTCCAGCCTCAGTACCACTACCTTTTTAGGCCCTCATCATCTTTAACTGGAAAATGAATTCAGTGAATTTCCCTGCCTTTTCTCCTGCTCCCTTCCCCTCCAATCCTTTTTCTACACTGTAGCCAGAGTTGTCTTTCTCAAGTGCAAATAGGACCAGGTCACTCCAACGCTTAAACCCCACAGGGTCAAATTCCAATATCAATACAGTCACATGGTCTTTAGGACCTTAAATGAGCAAGGCCCTCCTAACCTCATCAGCTTTATGTCCTATTATGGTTTAAACTTCAGCTCACTGCCGGGGTCCAGCCTCGGCGGGGTCCGGGGGTCTTGAGGGATGAGTGGCGTTGGTGGAAGAACTGAGCTGAGTCGATGTGTGGTGATGGAGCAGTCTCTCCCGTTTACTGTCGTTGGTTTACAGTTTTATAGCCAAAAGACATCCCCATTACATCATTACATCACCTATCATTCTATACACTTTTTTGTTTTCTACCTTCCATAGCAAGCTTATCATTGAGTTCATTCCCCAAACTATCATGAAACAGTCCCCTTGCAGAAGTCAGATTTCTATGTAATTAGATTTAACAATAGTATGTTTACCATTTGAATGTCTTCAGTATACTTCATTCAATCATGATAAGTACATCAACCTAAGTAGAAAGGTTACATTTCTCTTATCAGGTACAACTATGTAGAAGCTAGAGGGAAGGGCTTAAGCTTGAGACTGTTTATTCTAGTAACCTACTTTAGTTCTTACCAGGAAAGAGCAAAGAGGACAAAGAGACAGTTTAGAAAGAGGAAAGAGGACTAAGACAGTTAAGAGGACTAAGAGACAGACTAGAAGCACTGCTTTAGCAATAAAACCCTATTAACCTTATAACTAC